>CM062817.1:1889203988-1889379951 GCA_031772625.1 Pinus tabuliformis | reverse complement strand
ACGCGAAATCGACAAAGGCTACGTCCAAGAAAGCCTGTAAGATTTCAGATCAAAATGCAAAAGAAGAAAATTCTTGCTTCGGAAGTAAATTGCCGTATCAACATATAAGGGCAAAGAAACCAAACAACCAGGAAGTAAGAAGAAACAAGGCAAAGGGAAGATGAAGAAACAGATGAGTCATTTCCTGAAAAAACCTTCTTCAAACCCTCCTGAAATAGGAAACCAAAAAATCCATGTTATATATGCGATGAGGATCATTGGACACAACAGATTGTCCATACAAAGCTGAGTTTAAGAAATTCTTTAAAGTTCGAAAACCTCAGTAGTGTTAACTGATCCGTTTCCAAATCCAGGAATAAATCTGGTTGATAGTGGAAATGCTTCCCCGTCTCAAGTGCTAATGTTGTCGATTTCGAAACAACAAAATGATGCTTTGATTTCGACAAGGAACAAAGATTATGGGAATCCGCAGCTGTCGAACGACAAGGATAAAGATCAACCAAGTAGTTCGACAACAACTTCGACAGAAGTTGTACCACCCATCATTCTTGAATTAACAATAAAACCGTCGAAGGGAGTAGTACACAAGTCAACATTTAATCCCTGCGCTAGAGCGGCGAAGCATTATAACATAGTGGAAGATTTGGCCCAATTTCCATCTGCTATGTCAACTCTTGAAGTACTACAAAATCGCCCATCCCAAAGGCAGGCTTTGTTATCAGCCATTGGTGGGATAGATCCTACGGATTCCAATCTTTTATCCTTCGACCACAAAGGATACGATCCTCAGTTACCAGCTCAACTAGCTTTCCTTGTTCAAGTGAAAGCCCTCAACAAAACTGTTCATTGAACAATTATTGATGAGGGGGCATCTACATGTATTATGTCGATGAGTTTCTGGAAAAATTTAGGATCTCCAACCTTGTCGTGATCTTCGACAACGTTAAAAGCATTCGACGGAAGGACATATACCCCATATTGTATCCTAAATAACTTGAATGTTGAACTAGTGGGAAAAACAGTAGAAATAGATGTTGAAGTCATCGATGGGAATCTTGATTACAACATCCTACTAGGAAGACCGTGGATATGTGCCATGGCAGTTGTTGTGTCGACCTATTTTAGAAAGATTGCATTTCCCTTTCAGGGAGGGATTACAATCTTCAATCAACAAACTTCCTCCCCAATGTTCACAAGTTACAAGAAGCATTCCCATGATCCATGGAAGCCCCCATTCGCTTTAGAATATCAAAGTAGGCCTACTAAAATATCCTATACTAATGGGAACTTTCGCCTTCCACCTCCAATCAATCTGGCGGAAGTAGCGTCGATTGGAACCTGCAATATGATATCTTCCACAAAGATCTCAGAAAACGATATCAACATGGTTTTGCCCCCAAGCATAATAGAAGTATTATAGCAATCAATGTTTCTAACATGGGAGGCAAACTCGAATCAACGCTCATCAAGCATTTGGGTATATAGGTCTAGAGAATATGGTAACCCTTCAGATCCTTGGTCGCGAGTACATGGAATCGATGAAGGAATTGTACAATCAAGGTTGATTGAAGGAGCCCCATGGAGTGATTGCCACCATCGTTCCCTTCTTCCGGATTATGAAGAAGATACTCAAGATGACCTTTATCATCCTTTAGTTTTTGAATTCCTATCAAATACTGTAAATACCGTGGATTCCGAGCGAAACTTATCCAACATTGAAGAGACTATAGCCATAAATATCTCGACTAAAACGGATGTTATAGAGAATATTTATGACGGCAAATGTTGTTCTCCTTCAGAACTGGAAATATATACAACGCTCTGTTTCGCGAATTCAGAGATGTCTTTGCTTGGTCATATGATGAAATGCCAGGCATTGACTCGAGTATCGTTGAACACGAAATTAAGATGTATCCAGATGTCAAACCGGCACGACAACGACTCAGGAAGGTGCACCCCAAGAAAGCCGCTTCCATTAAGGCAGAAGTTGAAAAACTTCTCCATACTGGTTTTCATCTACCCGGTTCCTCTAACCGATTGGGTATCGAATATTGTCCTTGTTATGAAGAAACAGGGACAATTAGAGTGTGTGTTGATTATAGGGATGTAAATCAAGCTTGTCCGAAAGACAACTACCCTACACCCTTAATCGACAAGATAATTGATGAATGCGCCGGATGCGAAATCTTTTCATTCATGGCTGGATTTTCCGGGTATAATCAAATAAATATCCGCCCACAGGACCAGTCAAAGACTGCATTCATTTGCCCGTGGGGCACATTTGCATATCGAAAATTACCCTTTAGTTTAAAGAACGCAAGGGCGACCTTCAGAGGGAAATGAATTATGCCTTCCATGACATCAAGAACATCGTTCAACCATACCTTGACGACCTTCCGGCTCATTCGCGAAAGCGGACTGATCATTCGCAGTATTGAAGAGCGATATTTCTACGTTGCCGACACTACAAGATACGACTCAATCCGCACAAATGTGTATTTTGTGTCGGTTCTGGTCGTTTACTTGGCTTTGTAGTCTCCAAGGATGGGATTCGTCTCAACCCGTGCAAGGTCCAGGCAATCATAAATTTGCCTCCACCTTCAAATTTGCTTCAGATTCGGAAACTCCAAGAGAAAGCAAACTTCCTGAGGAGTTTCATTCCAAATTACGCCGAACTTGCTAAAGGTTATACACGTCTTTTGAAAAAGGAGGTACCCTTCGTCTGGGATCAGGTTGCGCAAGCTTCCTTTGATGCTTTAAAAGATTCCTTAATAAAAGCATCATTAATGTACGCCCCTGATTATCAAAGAGATTTTAACCTATATCTGGATGCAGCAGATACAACCATCGCAATGGTTTTAGTTCAAGAAGTCGATGAAATTGAACACCCTATATATTATTTAAGTAAAAACTTAAATGATACAGAAAGGAAATATTCTTATGTTGAAAAACTAGCGCTTGCAGCTGTTCAAGCGATACAAAGATTTCGACACTATGTCCTCTTCCGGAAAACTACCATTCTGTCGGATTGCAACCCCATGACTTATATATTGTCGTGACAGTTGCTGGGGGGAAATATTCAAAATGGATAGCAATCCTTCAAGAGTTTGAGCTGGAATTCGTAAAATCCAAATCAAAGAAAGCTCTAGGTTTTGCAAAATTATTATGCAATCTCCCATCGTCGTCCAACGATGAAACATCCGAAGAATCAATCGTGGATGAGAATTTGTTTCTGATATCTACAAGAAATGAGTGGTATGGAGATATAATAATTTATCTCCAAACCCAAAAGTTTAGGCCAAATACCTCTCACTCTGAACAAAAACGTATTCGATACCAAGCAAAAGACTACATGATCGTCGGTGATACACTTTACCGTCGTGGTATTGATACAGTTCTGAGGAGGTGCGTCACCCATGAGGAAGCCGAAAAAGCCCTGAATGAGTGTCATTCAGGCGCGTGTGGGGGGCATCAATCTGGATATGCTACAACACAAAAAATCTTACGAGCAGGATACTTCTGTCCAACCATGTTCAAAGATTGCATAACCGCAGTCAGAAGTTGCCATGCTTGTCAAATTTTTGATAGCAAAACCAGAAGACCACCCGCACCATTACAGCCAATAATTACTATTTGGACATTCGCCAAATGGGGCATCGATTTCATGACATGTAACCCCACCTCGACCGGGGGGCATGGGTATATCATAGTCGCAGTTGACTATTTTACCAAATGGGCCGAGGCGATGCCTACATTAGATAACACTGGTGAAACATCTACCCTTTTCTTTTTCAATCATGTAGTCACCAGATTCGGCGTACCACAGGCTATAATTACGGATCATCGATCGCATTTTCGCAATCACATGATGCTCGAATTAGCTGCCAAACTAGGATTATCTCACGACAGCTCTACTCCGTATTATCCGCAAGCCAATGGACAAGTTGAAGCGATCAACAAGGTCCTGAAGCGTATGTTGCAGAGGATGATCGGAGTTCACAAAAGAAGGTGGCACCTAATCCTGTACTCAACCTTGTGGGCTTACCGAACATCGGTAAAGAATGTGACTCGGTTCACACCCTTCCAACTCGTATATGGCCTAGAAGCAGTCTTACCAGTCCAGTGCGAAATCTCGTCTCTTAAAATCGCAATCGATCTCCTCCCCAGAACTTCAGAAGAAGAGGCCCGTTTCTTGGAATTAATCCAATTGGATGAAACCTAACGTGATGCTGCTTTGGCTAATGAAGACCATAAGAAACGAGTCAAGGCGCAGTTCAACAAAAATGTCAAACCCCGTGTCTTCTCAGAAGGTGACTTGGTCTTACTTTACGACGAAGAATCCGATAAATTGGGAGCAGGTAAATTTAATTCTTTATGGATAGGCCCCTATATTGTTAAACGAGTGTTAGCAAAAGGAGCCTACGAGTTAATGGATTAGGACGGAATTCCACTGGCGCAACCCCGTAATGGGTTGTACCTCAAGCATTACTATGCTTAAATAGTGACCAATATGCTTTTGTTGTATTTTGTTTTCGCTAAAGTGTTCGTTTTGTTCGAGTAATCCACCTTTTTAAATTTATTGCAGATGTCAAACCTTTTGGAGACATGTGTTGGATATGGCGATGGAGCGAGTCGTAGTTCGCGGAACCTGTCCTCCGCAGCTTGAGCCATTTTTTATCCAAGCGGCGAGTTAGTAAGTTTCAGAGGTGTATGTATTATTGGTCAATCAACGAATAACATCGCTGAGTATAGCGTGTTGATAGAACTTCTCTCTGATGCCATCACCCATGGTATATGCCGACTAATCATCAGGCTAGACTCACAACTCGTAATACTACAACTCAATGGTATATATTCCGTCTGAAACCCAGCCATTTATCGCATCTTCCTGAGGGTTAAGATTTTGGAAAGACAATTTGATTTGATTCAATACCAACATATTTCCAGAAACTTAAACGCATTAACCGACTCATTAGAAAACTATGTGTTTTGCAACATTTTATAAAAGAAACACATCATCAATGTTTTACATGTGGATCATATAGCTCAACCAGAATAAAACCCTGAAAATCAAAATATTTATATATATATATCTATATATATATATATATTATATATATATATATATATATAGCTGTTTATGGTTTACATATAATGTTCTGTAACCAAGACAAAATCGGTCACATGACCCAAAAACTCAAAATGCTAGGGGCACCCTAGTCTAGTGATGCTCGTGATAGCAAGTCACAGCCTGTGCGATCATGCGTAAGAGACGAGTCCATCATCTAGGCACACCAGTAGTATGTCGCTGTAACTGCAAAGGTAGCTCGTCGATCCTCACATCTGGAATACCGAGAGTAAGGCTCTCAACCTGCTCCTACAGAGCTGTGAGAGTCTCGGCCACATCAAGGTCATGAAGGATAACCCTCCCGGCAGCCTCTCCTACTGGGGCAGCGGCTGGCACTCTCAGGCGAACTACTGGACGAACAGGACCAACATCTGCATGCACACATGAGTTTGATTAAAGTCATGATAGAATAAAGCACAAGGACATTATAAATAAAAATAGTAAATAGGGATATGGTCAAAGATTTTACCAATAGCGCCCCACTGCTCGCCATCCGGCAGTACTAAATCCGGATCAACCCGGAAGTCCATGCTAGCATATGGATACTCGGCATAGGTCATCTCCTGACAATCAAACCACCTGAAGAAGGTATCAAAAAAAGAAATCTGAGATTGACCAGCATGCCTAGACATATGGTCAACCCATCTCTGCATGCGTGGTTCAGTAGGAGAAGGTAAGTCGAGTGCAATGTACTATGGCTGCATCAGTGGTATCTTCTCCAAGGCAAAGGCGGTCAAAATAGAACCGAACCCAAAGTTCTTCAACCTCCCGTCCTTTATCTTGGTCAACTGATTTTTCATCACAAGAAGTATTGCATTGTACCAGTTGAATATTTTCGGTTGGAGGCATTCCAAGGCATGCTGCATATAGGATCTGTTGGCTACATGAAGAGACGCACTACCGGCCATCCTACCAAAAGTAAACAGGATAGACCTAAGGGACCTGTCAGTGACATCACGGATGATGATCTTGCCGTGTTTACTCGGATGAGATCCTTCCCTGCAATACTGGCGGACATAATGTCTCACAGAGTCACTCCCTCGGGCCGAACCTGACAAAGAGATGGGGGAACCCCGCCTCGACAAGCAAGTCAAGAAGTAAATGTCTACTGCAGTCAAGGGGATAGATTTACCCCTAATCTAGAAAACTTGATTGATAGGATCCCAAGCATCAAGCAAATACTGCAGTAGTTTGATCTGTTGTCTCATGCTAGAGATACGGAAGAACTTCAGCAAGCCACAGTTCCGCAGCGCATTCACTGTAACCGGATCATGTAGGGCAATCATGTCCTCTTCTTCATGTTGTCGTTCTTGCCATGTAAGGGTCATTTTGCTCCTAGATCTCTGAAAAACAAACAAGAGAGGAGTTAGATCCTGATTTTGATGAGAAATAGGAAAAAAATTTCATCAAAAACTGTGCAACAAATTCCTTTTCTCTGCCCAACGCACCTGCACAGTGTTCCACCTGCGTTGAATGTCAAACTGCCTTCATACTGGTCAACATTTAGCGCATGTTTCGATATGCCCAGGGTGCGTTGATGGCAGAACGAACCCATCAAACCCTAGGGGCTCAGAAAAGTAGAGAACAAAGCACATAATGCAGAAAGGAAACCATGAAATGAAAGAGCTCAGGTTTAGCTCCTACCTGGTCCAGACGGCGCCGAGAATCGTCCACAGAATCTCCCGAAATCAGCTGATGAAAATCAAGGGGGAAGAGGCACCTCCAAAGCTCCAACAAACCAAGTTCAAATGAAATGGTAAAATGAGAGGTAAAAAACACTCTTTAATTGCTTTTTACGTAGTTCAAAGTAAGATATTAGCATTTTAATCTCATTTCCAAGCAAATGTTGTTCATTTCTAACTAGTTTGATGAAGCAATTGAAAGTACAGTACTATCTTTGAAAGGACGAAGCTATTTATGGTAAAAATCAAAACTAGACCATGTTATCGAGCAGTTTTAGCACATAGTTCATGCTCGTTAAAAAATAAACATAAGATCGAGCAGTTTTAGCACATAGTTCATGCTCGTTAAAAAATAATCATAAGAATGAGCAAGTGTTTCAGTCCGCATTTAAGCTCATTAAAAAATGAACTATCCTCTGGTAAATAACCACCGTGAATGTAACATTATCAGCCATTAAAGCCTTGGTCGTGTTTGCACCATCACCTCCACTTTTCCATTGGTTGATCATTCACCTCCATTTGATTGTTTACCAATTTTGAGGAACAGCTGCGAAGAGTGATTTCACTAGCCATCCTTGTGACACTACCGTGCCTGGAAAATTCCAACCCTTACCTCGAATCAGCTGCTACCCATTTTATCACTCGTTCCTCAAAAGACGAGTCTTTTTTAAGCTCTTTTCATCTGACTCATAAATATGAAAATATTGATGAGTTTTGGCCTTCCAGCTCGTTAAAGTGACCGGAAGTGCTATCCCTCCTCTAGATTTTAATCTTTTTGGACCTGAGGGATTATTGCACAAAAAGATCGAGCGCTTGTTTTGTTCGGCTCGTTAAAACTATCGAAAATTTATCCCTTCTGTATTGTTTTATATTTTTTCGGACTTAAGGGATTAGATGATGAAAAAGGACTTCCGGAGTTATCTTTACGTACATTTTCAAACTCTCTAAAAATGAAAAGGACCGAGTTATCTTTGTCGTTAGACTCGTTAAAAAGATTAATAGCGACAAACTTGTCTTTAGACGAGAACGAGTTTCACTATCGCTAGGCTCGTTAAAACATAGTGATGGGTTTGCCCGAAGGGAAAATTATAGAACAAGAATATGTTATCCTCCTCAAGCTTGACAAAAATAAAGAGGTACTGGTCAACAATGACTGGGGAAAAATTGGGAAGAAACTCAAAGAATCTTTATTGGTAGCAAGTCGCTCTTGAACATGACACTTCCACTCCGTGCCTGAGTCGGCTTGGGTTGTTTCATTCACCGGTCACATCACCATGGTCTCACCATACCATCCACGTTTGGGGTAAATGCTACCAATCCATCATATAAGTGTCGCCGACATGTTCAAGAGAAGTCATCCAGAGAAGTCACGTGTGTCCCATCCACTACCATACATTATACTTCACTCTTTCATGACCTCCACCCTGAACCATATATCATCAGATTGCTTTCACCTTTATCAAAATAATTTGTTCCGTTCCGTGTCATTGATGTGGGATTCATCAAGGCCCTCCTTTGACGGATCGCTTCTTGTCGACATCAGCTCATTATCCAAGAAGTTGATCTAGGAACACCCCTTTAGTACTTTGAAGCTTGCATGCCTCAATGGCAAGTTTCTCACTTCCGGCGATAGGTATACATCAATGACCTTTGAACGAACGATTTTGCATGGTGTTCGACGCCAAGTCCTTTATTCACACCACGTGAATTTTACTGTAGTACCTTGAGGGTCATTATCATTATCGGTGATTCCTCTCGCGCTTGTTAACAGTTTACATCATCGACTGGTAATCAAGTGATGTCTTTCCATGTTCGACTTCAAAACATTTCTCACATGGATCGACTTGTACTTCGAGTGAAGATCAGATGAGATTGAAGGCCCCAGATCTAGTTTCATCCATCCGGGCTGCGATATATATTCAGCAAAAATAAAAACATTGACATGTACAGCATTGCAGCACAGATAATCATCATACCAAAAGGATGATGACTTCATCAGAATCATCAGTCTATCATCAGACGATTGTCTGTCCTATGTACATAAAAATGAATTTATAAATCTGAGCATGGGAATGCCCGCCTCAGCTAGATCATGAAAATAGTATGAAATTGATGTATTGTATTGTATCTTATTACAGGTCTCTTCCCAACATTGAAAGAACATCGGATCCTCCTAATAAAGCATTTCACCCGATAAACGACCTCATACTTTAGGGGGCAACTGTTATAGACATTTTTTTGCCTTACAGCTTTAAGCATGAAATGTCCATAATCCAAGGGATCCAAAGTACCTAAAAGTTTTTTTCCTACCCCTAAAGGAACAAGGTCAACCAATGACAGATTCTCCCAGAAGTTCTCCACCAGAAACTACTCATAATTAGTCAAATCAGGATCATTTCAAGTGCTCCACTAGCTGCCTGCGTTGCAAAGCACCCAAATACACTACCTAGGTGCGTTGCAACGCACCTAAATGCACTACCAGGGTGCGCTGAGTGGGAAATGACAAATGGCAGTGTCATTCCGCGAGGTGGACAGACAATGGAAGCTTCCAGAATCTTCCTCAATGACACTTGCCTTACCGAGTTCGACCAAGGATGAGTAAGAGGCTCTAAGTCTCCAAGTGGAAGCAAGAAATGACAGAGAGAAGCCACAAGTCAAAACATAAGCTGACTCATCCTCTTTGCATACATCTATATATGGATCCCTCATCCCAGAGATACAGGGGGCTGGAATTTTTGTACTTTGCAGAGAATTGTTGTTGGTTTTGAGATTGAGATTAGTGCATTGGGTGATTTATGCTTTGTTGGAGGTGAAGAAGGGACTCCTTTGCTGGGAGGTAGATGCTGGATTGGGACTCACTTGGTTGTATCTCCTCTTGGATCTTCTTACTATATCAATAAAATTATTTGAGTTTCTCCTACATGCTTGTGTATCAATGATGCTTTGTTATATTTGCATGTTTAGCTTAAATCTGATCCTAAGCTATTTATGAATGTAAATCTATGTCTTTGTGTAGTTTTCCTCTTCTGTGATCTTGCAGGAACTTGGTGAAGCTGGGCAAGTAAGGGAGCAGGTAGCGGGAAGCAAACAAAGAGGAGAGTGATAGGATCAACAAACTAGTGCAAGACACAGGTTAGTTCATCCTTCCTCTTCGTTTACATTTCATAAAGAAGAATACGAAAGTAGTTTTCCTTGTTTGTTGCTAAGGCACTGTCACACCTTAGAGTGGGATAGGGGCATTCTGAATAGATACTTTTCCCAACAACAATAGAGAAGAATTATTATCGGTAATTTATGCCCCAAAGAAAGAAAATAGAAACACCTAGTAAGCAACCTGAAAGCTCTAGCATGACTCATGAAGAAGAGGAAGAAATGCAACATGATATATCAAAATTATTAGACCAAGTGCAAAAAATTTCACTAGCACAAAAAGTAACAGAAACTAAGATGGATGGTTTAAAGAAAGACGTAGAAGCTAAGATGTATGACGTGGAAGCTAAGATGGATGGTTTAACGAAAGGAATATAAGATAATATGAATGATATGGAAGCTAATATGGATGGCATGGAAGCTAAGATGGATGGCGTGGAAGCTAGGATGGATGATTTAAAGAAAGGCATGGAAGATTTGAAGACAGATTTAACAAAGTTTCTACAAGAAATGCTTACCAATGGCGAAAGGGTAGTAGAGGAAACTCATGATGACAACAAAATAAATGTTAATCATGCTTTCATAGACTCTAATGTTGGATCGAATAGCCACCATGTTCCAAAGATCGATATGAGGAAGTTTGATGGCATGGATCCCAGAACTTGGATACTACAGATGGAGAAATTTTTCTATCTCCATAATGTGAAAAAAACACAAAAGGTACACATTGAAACTTTATATTGGAACAAATATTTTTTATGGTATTAATGGCTTTTCTCTTGGAAACAAGTTGTCACTTGGGATATTTTTATGGATGAAATGATAACACATTATGGGGATACAACAAGCAACACTTTTTTTAGCCAATTGATAAATGTCAAACAAAAGGGTTCAATGATGGAGCACATTGAGGACTTCCAAAAATTGAATATAAGGGTAAAATATATTCCAGAGGAGCATAGGATTGATGCATTCATAGGGAATTTAAAAGATAACATCCAACATGAGGTTCGCCTTTGGGAACCAGATTCATTGGAGAAGGCATTCACGTTGGCAAGAAAAATGGAAGGAAAATGTTATGCTCTTGTCCTGAGAGAAGATGCAAGAATACAAGATATGCGAAGAAATATACCCAAAACACAGAACAATTAAGAAATAACATCAAGTATCTTATTATTCAGAAAGCAATGTTCACTTGCCTCTTTTAGGGGAAAACCTCCAATAGAGTTGGGCTCAATTACAAAATAAGACACGATGCTCCTCAAGGGGAGTCTCTATCCTTTATATAGGATTCATACATGCAATACCATGGGTCAATACCATGGTTCTTATTAATACCATCTATCTATACCATGACCCATTTACAACTAATTGTGGTCCCTTCTTTAAATGTGGGTCAAACACTTACAATTTTTAATATGGGCTTTATTGACTCTTCACTTAACTATAAGTATGACTCGATCCTATTACATAAATTAGGGGGTTAGGGTTGGACCCTAACATGCCCTCCGCCATAAGAATAGCCTTTTCCTCAAGGTTTAAACTGCAGAAACTGCTGAAGGATAGTGGCTGGTTCCCAGGTTGCATCTTCTAGAGAGGTGTCTTTCCACTTGACGAGGAATTCCTTCACTGTGCGGCTGCGTAGGTGTCGTTCGCCTGTGTCAAGAACCTTTTCAGGTTGGAGCCAAATTGACCCTTCTTCATCCAATTCAGGTAGACTAGTTTGAATTCGAAAATGGTTCCGAATCACTTTCTTGAGGCCTGAGACATGGAAGACTAGATGGATTTTTGCAGTGGGTGGAAAAGCTAGCTTGTAGGCGACTTCTCCAATGCGTTGAAGTACTTGATACAGTCCATAGAATTTTGGAGGTAATTTCTGACAACCCTTGTCTTTGAGTGATGTTTTCTTATATGGTTGCAACCTTAAAAATACCTAATCCCCTTCCTGAAATTGGTGTTTTGAAGGATGTTGATCTTCCTGTTTCTTCATGTGTTTTTGGGCTTGATGAAGATTCTCTCTAAGGTGGGCCAGCATGGTTGTGCGGTTCTATATGAGTTGATCCACTGCTTGTACCTTCGAGCATCCCTTGATATAAGAGGTAGGTGAAGGAGGGATCTGCCTATAAACTTCTTCATATGGAGTCATTTTTTGGTGGTGCCATGATAGTTGGTGTTATACCACCATTCAGCTAGAGGTAACCACTGTACCCATAGATGTTGCTTTTCTGAAGTGAAGAACCTAAGGTAGGCCTCCAGACATTTGTTGACTGCTTGATTTTGACCATCAGTTTATGGATGATAAGAAGTACTAAGTTGTAGTTGGGTACCTTGTAGCCTAAACAGTTCCTACTAAAATTTACTAGTGAAGATCAGGTCATGATCAGACACAATGGAAGTGGGCATGCCATGCAATTTGAATATCTGGTCCATGAAAGATTGAGCGACCAAATTCGGAGTAAAAGGGTGGGGTAGGGCGCAAAAATGAGCATACTTAGAAAGTCTATCCACAACCACCATGATGACTGACTTGTTTCCTGACTTCGGAAGACCCGTAATGAAATCCATAGAAACCTCTGTCTAGATTGAGGTCGGGATGAGCAATGGCTGTAATGTGCCTGGGGATTTCACTATTTCTCCTTTGTGGCGCTGACATACGTCGCACTCAGCTACAAAAGTAACAATTCCCTTTTTCATGCCTATCCAAAAGAATGATCATTGAGTGTGAGAATAAGTCTTCTGAAAGCTTGAATGTCCTGCAGTGGGAGATGAGTGTAACTCTGCCAAAATGTGGCTTTTGAGGGTGGATGTTGGTGATATCACAACTCTGTCCTTGTAGCGAAGAATCTTCCTACAAGAGTAGCCCGTTGTGGAATTTGGATCCGTGAGGGATTTGAAAACCATTCCTTGCGAGCCTCTTCAATCCATTCTGGAATGGGAAGGGAGATTGCGAGTAGGGTGCTTTCCTCCTCAAATTGGCGTGATAACGCATCTGCTACAATATTTTCGTGCCCTTTCTTATAAATTATCTCATAATCATATCCCAACATTTTGGTGAGCCATATATTTTGTTGTGGCGAGGATAGGCATTTCTCCAAAAAATATTTAAGTCTTTGATGGATTTTGCGGATTTGGAAATGTCGCCCCAATAAGTATGGTCGCCAGGTATCTATTACATGTAAGATGGTCATCATCTCCTTCTCATAGGTAGATTGTCCCAGATTTTTCCCACTTAGTTATTGGCCTGTGAAGGCCAAGGGTCGACCCTCCTACATTAAGACCTCCCCAATACCCGTACCTGAAGCATCACATTCAATCACAAAAGATTTGGTGAAGTCAGGTAATGCTAATACGGCACTAGAACACATGGAAAGTTTGAGAGCTATAAAGGCCTAGTGTACTTCATCATTCCAAAGCAATGAATTTTTCTTGAGGAGGTGAGTGAGCGATCTAGCAATTCAACCATAATTGCAAAAAAAATTGTGATAGTAGCTTGTGAGACCCACAAATCCCCTCAAGCTTTTCAAGGTCTTTGGTTCAGGCCAATCGTGCATTGCCTGGATTTTTTTGGGGTCCACCCTGACACATTCACGACCCACAATGTGGTCCAAATACTCAACTTATTCCATGTCAAAAGAGAACTTGGACATCTTGACAAATAATTTATGCTTAGAGAGTAGTTGCAAGAGTAGATCTACATGTTAAAGATGTGTGGCCCCGGTGCGGCTGTAGATGAGGATGTGATCAAAGAAAACAAAGACAAATTTTCTAAGATATGGTTTGAGAATGTGGTTCATAAGGCTCTGAAAAGTGGATGGGGCATTACAAAGACCAAATGGCACAACCAGGAACTCATAATGGCCTTTATGAATTCGGAAAGCAGTCTTTGGAATGTCTACTTCTTTCATGCGAATTTGGTTATAGCCTGAGCGAAGGTCGAGCTTAGTAAAGAGTTGAGCCCCATTTAGTTCATCTAGCAAATCTTCGACAACCAGGATGGGAAATTTATCTTTGATCGTCAACTTGTTGAGGGCCCTGAAGTCTGGACACATACGCCATTCCCCGTCCTTCTTGAGCACCATGACCACAGGCGATGAATAAGGACTAATGCTGGGACGAATGACACCTGCTTCCAAGAGTTCCTTGATGATTTTTTCAATTTCATTCTTTTGGGTGAACATATATCTATATGGGCGAACATTTGGTGGTTGGGCCCCTGGGACCAAAGTAATGCTATGATCATGTTCCCCTCTCAAGGGTGGAAGCTCATGAGGCTTGTCAAAGACTGGAAAATGGTTGTTTAAGATCTATTGCATCAGAGGATGAATATGAAGAGAAGTGGGTTCGAAGGCCCGGATAGCATTAAATTGGGCTATAGCTCCATGGTGGCCCTTTTCTAACAATTTTTCCATCTTATGTGAGCTGATGATGATAGAGGGATCACCCACCTGGAGTCCATGGAGGGTATGTGTGTGGTTGTTCTACTTAAAGCTCATATATAACTTCTAGAAATCCATTTTGATTGGGCCAAGTGTGCTAAACCATTCAACACCTAGGACAATGTCGCACCCTATCATGTGTATGGAAAACATGTTTGTCTTTAACTGATAATCCCCCATTTTAAGTTTGACATTTTCACAGCGGCCTTCACATTTCATTGTCCCCCCATCAGTGATTTGGACTTGGAAGTTAGAAACTGCTCTGAGAAAACAATGCACTGCTTCCGCGACTCTTTGATGGATAAAGTTATGTGTACTGCCACTATCAATCAAGACTACTAACAGGCAATGCTTAAGAAAACCTCTAATTTTGAGAGTTTGGGGAGAAGAAATCCCTGCCAAAACATGCAGTGAGATAACTGGTTCTTCAGGTACATTGTCTGTCTAGTTGTCCTCATCTTCCTCCTCTAGTTCGTCAAGTGGTGGGGCTTCCTCTGATGAATTGTGATTAGTAGCATCAATTTGAAAGAATTTGGGCTCCTTTCATTTATGCCCTGAGGAGTATTTCTCATCACAGTAGTAACACAATCCTTACTTTTTTCTTTCCGCCATTTCCACTGGTGACACATTTTGAACCTTGAGTGTTTGGGTAGTGCTTTGAGCCTGGGTGGGGTGACCTTTGGCTATGAAATTTGGGCGATTGGACTGGGCCGCTAATGCACGTTCTACTTCACGAGCTATCCTACAAGCATGTAGCCATGAAATAGGGTGTTGTAGTTGGGCGTGGGCTTGTATGGCTTCTTTGAGACCACTGGAAAAACATTCCAAGTAGAACTCATCTTATAGACCTCCTGTGTGGAAAGCTAAGGCTTCAAAGGTTGTAATATATTCATTCACTGTTCTTGTCTATCGGAGCTTAGTGAGATGACCCAAAAAGTTTATATTCATGATCAAAGCGATCTGTAAGAGCTTTTGTGAATGTCTGCCAAGTCACGGGCCTTCCATAGCAACACTGATGCCACTGCCACCATTGCCATCTTTCATTGTCCAAGTACATGCTACCCAAACTAAGTTTAGTCGCATCATCTCTGATGTGATTCAGTGTGAAATATTGCTCCATTTTTTCTATCCATGTGGCCAGATGAAAGCCATCAAATTTATACATGTCCAACTTGGGTGGTCGCGTCTGGGATTGTTGGTGGTTGCCAAAGAGGTGAAGAGAATGGCTAGACTCTCCCTCAATATTTTCATTGAAAATATATGCCTCCGCATGTTCCTCCATCTTGCCCTCTGCGAGTGTGTTAGTTAAGGTCTTCAGTGATGATAGTACATCATTCAATTTTGATTCAAAGCTGTCGATCTTCTCATTGGCCATAGCTTGAGCTCTAGTTTGTACCATGCACCGATCCGATGCACTTAAAATTTTGGACTGCCTGAATTTTTTTTTGACGCTAACTATTGAATGGTACCACCTTGCTTAACTCATCGACCTGATTCTTATGGGCTAAGTCTCCTATAAGCGTCCCAGGGGGTCTCAGATATTTTCTTTTTTTTTCTACTCCGAAAGGAGTTTTACTCCTCGCTTAGGAATACTGTAGTAGCCGAATCTAAGAAAAGTCAATGCTGCCCAAAGTCCTGTGAGAATCATGCCCAGGTATAGGAGCCCACATAAATAGTCAGATCTGTCAGCGAATCCTCAACTGCAGAGTATGAGTAAGAATGTGGTAGTGATCAAACCCCTGCTACTAGATCTGAATGGCGGATCTGATTGTTGCGACTGCTACAGAACCCAAACTGCTAGATCTGGATGGTGGATCTGATAGATCTAATTGGAAGATCTGATGGATTTGAATGGCAGATCTGATAGATCTGAATGGCGGAACTAATTGTTGTTGCTGCGACAGAACCCCACATGCTAGATCTGATCTAGCGAAGATGATACGTGATCCAGAGAGAGACACAGGAACTATGATCTCAAGGAGTTTCAAGTGCTATAGATTGCAATATACATAAGGGTCTAACAGTATTACTCGGCCCAATCTTTCAAGGCACTAACGAAGGAGGATCAACCATACCCTTAGCCGTACAACCCGACTACCCTATCGTACGTGTGAGTAATCTCCCCAAGTGTTGTTCTCAGTGTACTATAGCATCAAGATGGCCGATGGTTTATCTATGGCGAGGTTTCAAGAGAGCCTAGGGGGATTCCGATATACCCAGAGGGTACTTGGAAGATAGTCCGTGCTCTATTTTTTTAATGCTACTACTAAGGCGACTAAGGGGTACCCACAGGGGTTACTAGGGAGTCCAACAAGCGTGACCACCACTTGTGTTTCCTACGTGCATGCCTCCCCAAATACACAGGTTTATGTGCTCAACGATAGATCCCATGGTTTAAAGACGTCGTAACACGTATCTAGCCAAATAAAAAATTGTTAAAAATTGGAGATCCCACCGGCCTTGGAAAGTGCTCTGGTACCACTTGTTATGATCTTGACGTGCGAGAAGATGCATGAATACAAAATATATGAATAAATATACCCAGAAAATAGAAAAATTAAGAAATAATAGCAAGTATTTTATTATTTAGAAAGCAATGTTCACTTGCCTCTTCGAGGGGGAAACCTCCAATAGAGATGGGCTCAATTACAAAATAAGACACGATGGTACTTGAGGGGAGCCTCTATCCTTTATATAGGATTCATACATGCAATACCATGGGTCAATACCATGGTTATTATTAATACCATCTATCTAATACCATGGCCCATTTACAACTAACTGTGGTCTCTTCTTTAAATGTGGGTCAACCACTTACAATTATTAATATGGACTTTCTTGACTCTTTACTTAACTATAACTATGACTCAATCCTATTACATAAATAATGGTGTTAGGGTTGGACCCTAATAGAAAAATTATGGCAACAAGGAAGCCTACCACTCATAATCATAAATATGGAAGTGTTGTTGCCCCTAGCCATCCACAACCTAAGAGGTTGACACCACAACAATTTGAAGAAAAAGGAGCTAAAGCCTTTTTTTACAGCTCTGATAGCAAATACACTAAAGGTCATAAGTGTGCCGAGAATAAAGTATTTTACATATATTGTGAAGAGGAGGAAGAAAAGGAACAAGGAATGCCAAAAGAGGAGGATATACACCATGAACAAACCCTAGAAAAAGAATAAATGATTCCGACTATATATTGTAATGCATTTTATGGAATTATCACTCCAATATAGAAGGACATATCAAGAAGAAAAAGGTAAAGTATTGATTGATTCGGGAAGTACCCATAATTTTATTCATTGTAAGATAGCCAAAGGAATTTAATTTCTTCCTATATCCAGCACCAGAGTGTCAAGTGATGGTTGCAAGTGGAGCAACCATAAATTGGTCAAGAAAGTGCCATAATATCAAGCTATCTATGGGAGAATATGTATTGAATAGCCCAATGCTTTCCATTCCAATGGGTGGTGCTAATGTTGTACTAGGAGTCCAATGGCTACAATCCTTGGGTACAATAGCTTTTATTTTTCAAGAACTTTCATGAAATTCTCTTCAGAAGGAATGGAAGTTGAATTAGGGGTATCGCAAGAAAACCGGAAAGATAATCAACTCTAACGAAATAAAAAATCTTCTAAAGAAAGAAAAATGAGGAAAAATTGTACAATTATGTTCACTAGAGGTTCCCACATCAAAATTGTCCATTTCTCCAAATCTTCAAAAAGTCTTGGACAATCATTCCAAGGTATTTGAGACTCCAAAAGTCCTCCCACCTATCCGTGATCATGATCATGCTATTAATTTGATTCCAGGAAGTGTTGCTCCAATCATCATGCCTTACAGATATCCCTATGTCCAAAAGAGTGAAAGTGAACGTATGTGTGTAGAAATGCTAGAGGCTAATATAATTCAACCTAGTCAAACTTCTTTATCTGCTCCAGTAGTATTGGTTCACAAGAAGGATGTATCATTTCACATGTGTCCAGATTATAGGGAGATCAACAAGCTCACTATTAAAGCTAAATTTCCCATTCCTATCATTGATGAATTATCAGATGAATTACATGGGCCAATTTAGTTCACCAAGTTGGATCTTCATTCAGGATATCATCAAATCAGAATGAAGACTGGAGACATTCCAAAACAACATTTAAAACTCATGAGGGTGATTATGAAATTTTGGTCATGCCTTTTGGCCTTACTAATGCACCTTCTAAATTTCAAGGTTTGATGAATTTCATTTTCAAACCCTTCCTTAGAAAACTTGTGTTAGTATTTTTTGATGTATACTAATCTACAACAAGTCTTGGAAGGATCATGTCCAACATGTTGACATGGTACTCAACGTATTGGAGGAGAAACAATTATATACAAAAATCTCCTAATGTTTCTTTGGAGTACAAGAGGTGGAATATTTGTGTCATATTGCATCTCATGAAGGTGTTAAGGTAGACCCTAGCACAATTAAAACCATTAAGGAATGGAAAATCCCCACATCGATAAAGAATCTACAAGGATTTCTTGGGTTGATAGGGTATTATCGCAAGTTTGTTAAGAATTATGGGAGAATAGCAACACCACTAACAACATTACTGAGGAAAGATGCATTTTCATGGACTCCAAAAGCAACGAAGTATTTTGAACATCTTAAAGAGGCAATGTTCCAAGCACCATTCTTAGCTATACCGGACTTCATAGAAACCTTTATTGTGGAATGTGATGCCTCAAGAAATGGAATTGGTGTTGTTTTAATGTAAGACGAAAGACCCATTTCTTTCGAAAGTCATCCAATCAAAGGAAAGTATTTACACAAAGCTATTTATGAGAAGGAAATGTTGGAAATACTACATGCACTTAAGAAATGGTAACCCTACCTAATGGGAAGACACTTCAAGGTAAAATATAGCATTATAGTCTTAAATACCTTTTAGAGCAAAGATTATCTTCAGAAGAGAAGCAAAAATGGGTCACAAAGATGTTTGGTTATGACTTTGAAATCATCTACGGAAAAGGGAAGAAAAATGTTGTGGCAGATGCACTCTCAAGAAAGGATGAGGATGTGGAAGAATTTCTTTGTGCCATTTATATTATCCAAACAGATTAGATAAACGAAGCAAGGGATGAATGGAAGAATGACGAGGAAGTGTAGCAACTCATTCAAAAGATACAACAAGATCCCAGTACATATGATACATTTAGCTAGAAAAATGATTCGTTAGGGTACAAGGATTGGGTATACCTATGTATGAATTCCCAACTCAAACAAAATATCCTTAGGTAATTGCACACCTCTCCCTTAGGATGGCACTCAAGATTTCTAAAAACCTACCACATGGTTAAGAAGGATTTTTTTTGGGATGGCCTTAAATCGGATATTCAAAAGTTTGTGGCAGAATGTTTAATTTTCCAACTAAATAAAGTTGAAACAATTAATACCCCACGACTATTACAACCTTTATCTATTCCAAGCCAAGGTTTCAATGGATTTTACCAGAGGTTTACCCAATTTTGAAGGAAAGAGTGTTTTCGTGGTGGTAGTTGACAAACTTACCAAGTATGCACACTTTTGTGCATTATCTCACCCATTTAAAGCTTGTACAGTTTCTACTGCATTTATGGAAACAATTCATAATCTACATGGAAACCCAAAGATTATTTTAAGTGACGAACATCCCATTTTCACTGGAAATTTTTGGACAAAATTATTTTCTTGTCTTGGTACTCAGTTAGCTCATAGCTCATCTTATCATCCTCAATCTGATGGGAAAACTGAGATAGTAAACAATTGTTTGCAAGGATATCTTCGTTTCTTTGTATCTGATAAACAAACACAATGGGTCAAATGGTTGCCTCTGGCTGAATGGTGGTATAACAATTCCTTCCATACTGCAACAAAAATGACCCCATTTATAGCACTTTATGGATATCATCCACCATCCATCACATCATATTTAAGAGAAAATTCTAAGGTTCAAGTACTGGAAGAACACATTGAGCATCAACAACAAGTTCTCTAAATCTTAAAGGATAACCTCACCTTGGCACAAAATAGAATGAAACAATAGAGAGATCAACATCACGGCGAAAGAAGTTTTGATATAGGTGATTGGGTATTACTACAGCTACAACCATATAAACAAATCTCCCTCAAGAAAGCTAAGAAGGATAATAAATTATCAGCAAAGTATTATGGTCCGTACAAGGTGTTGCAAAAGAGAGGTACTATGGCATACAAATTGGAGCTTCTTGCAGCTTCTCAAGTGCACCTAGTTTTCCATGTTTCATGCTTAAAGAAGGTTATAGGTGACAAGCTTCCAATTCAAACAATATTACCAGAACTTGATGAGGAAGGAAAAGTCATATTGGAACCTGAAGAAGTCAAAGAAACAAGAGCTTGATAGCTACGAAATCGATCAATTTCCGAGTATCTCATCAAGTGGAAGAACTTACCTATTGAAGATTTCACATGGGAGGATGGGGATTTTATAAAAAAGCATCCAAAGCTACTCAAGCATTGAGGACAACACTTTTTTGAAGGAGAGGGGCATGTTAGGTACCTATAATACTAGCGATTCCCCCATTACTATTGTCATTGTATCCCTTATTCTTATTGTTGTGCCCCTATTGTCCCGATATTGTTATTATTGTGCCCCATAGAATCCCACTATTGTTATTTTTGTGCCTTTATATTATTATTGTTAGCTCGTCTTTGTTTATAATGTGACCACTTAGACTCCTATATATAGAAAGGAGGTTTTTTCATTTGAATCATCTAAGAACAATGTTCATTTTTGTAATGTAGAGGAGGTTTCCCCCTTAAAGAGGCTTATTTCTAAGGCGTTGATCTATCTTTTCTATCCTTTTGTGAGCTGGTTTCATAACAGAGTGGGTGGTCATTATGAGCGATGAGGGAATGATTACTCCAGGTGGGACAATGGTCAAAAAGGGGAAACCTCGTGTCTCTGCCAAGTCATAAAAGTGCTTCGAGCCCAAGCCAAAAATAAAATATAATGTATTGAGGCTAAAATTCCTTGTGTGCACACTTTTTAAAAAATATTTAAGGTTAGGATGAGCCTGGCGAGCCATCGAGGAGATGTGAACCATACTCTGCCATTTGTAGAGGAGGAAGCTACAGGGAGCTTGCAAATGCTACAAGAAGCTTGAAAAATTGCTACAGGAAGCCTCCAAGGGTGAACGAATCCTACCAAGGGTTGATTTGGTCTCCAATTATCCTTATCCCAAGCCATGTGATGAAAATTAAGTGCCCCCTTGCATTCATCTGTCCATAAATTTTATGCTAGTGCGCCCTGAATTCTACAAGTAATATCAGTCATTTTGTGAATTGAAAGAATTTTTCTGGCTATAGATTAGATTGAATATATAAAATTTTAATCAAGTAGATATTCCAACCCTCTTATCCCATTTAATTACGCATCAAAGCTATTACATGAACCAACCCTTCTTCACTTAGTTGAAAGTAGAGGAAAACATGGGAGGGGGATTCAATAGAAGGGAACCTACAAACACTAAAAGAATGTATCTTAACCCTGCGGAACTATATATTTTCAAAAGGCACCAGTGGTTAGATTTCTTTGAGCTACTGAAGGGATATTATGATGACATTACATATGAATTTTCCAAGGCCCTAAAATATTAGGCAGGAGTCAGTGCCACCACTATGGTGAGGGGATTAGACATTTCAATCAGTCTTGAGCTAATTATCAGGGTGACAACCCTTCCCCTAGGGATCCAATGGAGAATAAAAGAGAAGACCAGCAGTTCCATTTCCAAAAATAAATTATTCACTACTAATGAGAAACCTATTGAAGAAAAAAACAGAGTTAGGATGGAAATCCGAACCTATCCCTGGGATGACGTGGACTACCATATCCTAAAATTCATCTCCTATGAAGGAAGACTGAGTGTAGTCTATGGATACAATTTCAAATTTCTCCATGAACTAAGGTTTCAAGCATAATTTCCCCTAGTCCAAAGACTCAATGTACCTTATTTCCTCCTATACTCCATCAAGGACATGAGCTAAAAGGTGAGAGAGCGCAAGCACCAACACCTAGGCCACCATGGCCTCATCAAAATGATAGTCATAGATGTTTGAATAAACTAAGGATCTATGTCCTCTTATCCAAATTCATGGATATGGACATAGAAACCTTCATTGACACTCAAACCATCACACTAGGTGAGACCCCAGCCTCCAGTGTTGGCGGAAAGAGAGGGAAAGAAGAATAAGAGGTAGAGGAAGAGGAGGAAGAAGAGGCCGAGGCAGAGGAGGAAGAAAAGGTAGAGGAAGAGGAGGTAGAGGCATAGAAAATAGAGGAAGACGTAGAGAAAGAGGAAGAATTAGAGAAAGAGAAAGATGAAGAAGAAGAGGAGAAGTAACAAGAATAACCAAGCCCTGAGAAAATGAATGCATCTAGAGAAGAAGGGATATCCCCAGAGCAAACAAGTTTGTGTCTAGGACCCACTAAAAAAGAGGTAGTTTCCACCTTAGTTAGCTTGAGAACACCAGCCAAACCTAAAAAGAAAAGATAGAGACAAACTCCCTCTTCTTCAAAACCAGGAAAAACACTAGGATTAAATAGGGGAGGCCTCAAACTCCCACGAAGTCCCCTATCACAATTGAAGAATCCCTAAGGAAAAAAAAGGAGGTAGGACCCACTGAAAGGAAAGTTGAGGAGGTCACCTTTATTCAAACCATATCAAAGACTCCCATAGCATATGTAAGGAGGCCTACCACTAGATCAACCTCCTCTAAACAACCCAAGGCACCTACCACACTCCAACAAAAAGGAAAGGGGAAGCTACAAGAAAAACAAAGCATGCTACAAGAAAGATAGAGCATGCTACAGGAAGAACAAAAAATGCTATAGGAAGAGTAGAAGCGAAAAAGGAAGGGAAAAAGGCAACACAACAATTATAGGAGGGGGAATATTCCCCAAGAATATTTGAGAAGGACTTCTCAGAACTACAAGAGCCTAGTCCACACCTAGTTTGAGCTCCTATTATAAGTTCATTGAAGGAGGGAAAGTGATCCCACAAAAATTTGCAGTCCCACTTTTCTTTGAACTTGAAGTAGAAAGAGGAAGAACGCACAAATGCATGTAGATTGCTAAATCCAAGAAGGTGGAAGATGTGGGCCTCATGGAAGAGAAGGTTGTCGAAATGGATAAGGAGTTAAGTGAGTCAGGGGAGAAAGAGTCCACAATCAGAGAACAGTTGCAGGCAGAAAATAAATGGTTGAGGAACAAATTTCAAGAGAAGGAAACCGAACTAGCCACAATGGCAAGCCTCTCCATGGAGGCACTATAATGCAAACTTCCATCCAAGTCTTATGCACTCTTCCATGGATTAAATTCCAAATAAAGACATTAGCACAACATGGATCCATTCCATTTCGTGACTACGAGTAATTTGTTGAGTTGTGTGACCAAATTAGCATAGAAGACAAAGCCAAATTAGTTGATTTCTACCTGCATAACCTCACCTTAACCATATGAATGTTTGGGATCTGAATGCAAAGTTGGGAGCCCTGAAAATGAAGGCCCTTGCATCTTGGATGAATCATAAGGAGGCCAGAGCTAAGGAGGTGAATAAATTAATGGAAAAGGAAGAAAAATAACCCCTCTATGTCAGCGCAGAGAAGATAAATCCCATGGCTATAATTAGTAATCACAACATCATCTCTAATGATGTTAAGCTAGCACCTAGATACCTTGCCACCCAATAGTATGCCATTTCCCATTTTTAGGACACACTTAAGATTTTAGGGATAGAGAGCCATCAAGAATGTCAGAGAAGATGAAATTATTTTCCATACAGTCTCAAGATCAAGGAGTATCACTCTCCTGAAAGGTTGGGGAATGCATTCAAAAGAAGACTATGTACAAAAGGGTCATGCAAAGATTGAATGTCAACTACATTGGTCTCAAGCTCAGTACTCCTTTGCTGCTGGTTTTACAGGAAGTAAGGAATGAAGAAGAGGAAAGGAAGTAGTGCACAAACATAGAGAATGATGCAAAATTTTATCCTCAAGAAGGCATTCCATTTGCAAAACCTTGGGATGTTTGAGAGGCCACCAAATCCATGAAAGACATGGATATAAATGATTGAGTTTATCATAGGATGAGAAACAATTTCAGTAGGGGAGTGATGATCAGGCTCATTAATAGGTATATCATAAGGGTCACAATTCCATCCTCCAATTCATTAAATTATTTTTTTTCTCATATTTATCTACAAATTTTGTTATATTATTCTTACTATGAGGGGTAAAATATGTCATGCTATGTCATGTGAGAAATTTCGAGATAATTTGAATGTAGGAGCTCAAAGTAGACAACAAAGACAGATTCTAGGAGGTTTTCCACCTCCTTAACTGATCCAATCAGTCAAAGAGCACCACTCTATCTCTCATCAACTCGAGGTCATTGGAAGCCAAGCAGGTCAAGGTCATTGGCATCCAAGCTAGTGCAGTTCAAGGAAGATATATATCCAACTTTCTCTAGTTTGGGAGACAAACATCCCTATTTTCTAGGGAGTTGTTGGTAGCTACCATTCTGTACAAAGAAACATGCTAAGGAACTCATTAGGATTCAAATTTTTATTGTAGCTAAGAGGCTATTGCGATCAAGAACTTGTGACTACTATTCTGATGATGTATTTGACATTTCTAGAATGATAATGAGAATTTTTATTTTGATCCATCATTGAGTTAGTCTAAACGATTGAAGCTCTTGGGTTTGGCTCAAACCTAGTAGATTTGGTCCCTCTTATGTATTTATATTTATTTTATCTTAGAATGTTGATTAGTTGTTGCGGTTGAGTAGAGTATAATTCATCAAAAAGGTTGTGACTATGGTCCCTATCTCATCTCTCTCATGGGATCATGATTAGAGGACTCCACCACCAAAACCCAAAAACAATGTGTGATTTCTTGTTTATGATTTCTTGGAAAGGTTTACATTTGGTATCTTGCTTCACATATGATTTTTATAGCTTAGAAGGTAATTCATTGCATAGATCAAGTTCTTAGAATTAGTTAGATAGTTTCCAAATTCAATTAATTTTTTCCACCATTAATTGTAATATTTTGAAAATGAAAAGAGGAACAAGTGCATGTGATGTTGCAGGATTAATGGATCTACAGGAAGGTGATTTTTTCTCCAACTCCATCTAGGACTTCTCCACTCTCTTTTGATGAATTCCAACCCATGTTCTTGATCTCTAATTTTCTGGTCACTGTAAGAATCCCTCTTAGCCCAAATCCAACCTAGCTGAAGTGTTGGGCTTGACTAGGGGTGTTGGTCACC
Organism: Pinus tabuliformis; assembly: GCA_031772625.1. Classification (NCBI taxonomy): domain Eukaryota; kingdom Viridiplantae; phylum Streptophyta; class Pinopsida; order Pinales; family Pinaceae; genus Pinus; species Pinus tabuliformis. The sequence continues at coordinate 1,889,354,217 of CM062817.1, read as the reverse complement.
TTCCCTACATTCCCCACAACATTCATCCATATTTCCAATACTTCATCCCATCATCCTTACCCTCCAAACCCTCTCGGAAAAATTCTTGTAGCCTTTCAAGACTTCCTGTAGCAATACAAGAATCCTATAGCAACTCCCTATAGGACACATGTAGCAACCTATTTTTCCCCTGTTTTGACTTGTAATGTTAGTATATACTAGTTTAGGAGTAGGTTTAACCCGCAGCTTGGAATCCATGACCAGAGGTACCACCTAGGCCATTGCCTTCATTCCTTTTCCTTTCTTGAAAGAGAAAATAGCGTTAGGTCCTTCATCCCAAATTTTGTAATTAGGACCTTACTTAATCTACAAGTGTGAATTACATAAATGATCCATGAATTCTTAAGTTTTGAATTGGTAGGATGATCTTTTGTTTTCAAGAAAGCTTGATAGCTAGATGCTTGATAAAAAATTAGGGTAGTTTCCTTTCTACAGTTAGCATAATTCTTATGTCCCTTCATGAATGGAATCATTAGCATTTACAAGTTGAAAACATTTACAATTTAGAGTTGAAAATAATTTACTTTCTCTGCACTAAGACTAGATTTTGAATTATGCTTTTAGTAGCTAATCTCCTTTAAGTTTAGTAGAGGAATGGTTTTGGAGCCCTAATGATAAAATGACCTAGTTGAGGGTGGCATGAGTAAAATTCCATCTAATTCATATATAGCACTATCACCTTGAAGTTTTTACGAATCTTGGGTTGTTGAATAGAGTTGAACAACCTCTGGAAGTTGCAACACTCTTGGTGCAATACCAAGGCTCACCACAAGATCAAATGTTTGCAGATTGATGGTGGATGAGAATTTTGTTCAAAATATTTCTGAGTTATTGTGATGTGAATGGCATCAAGAGGCAACATACTACTATATACACACCCCAAAAAAATGGTGCAGCTGAAAGGGAGAATCATATTGTGGTTGAAATGTCAAGGTGCATGTTACAAAATAAGGGATTGAGAAGTTCTTATTAGGAAGATTCAGTTTATACAACAATGTATATCCTTAACTATAGCCCCACCAGTTCACTTGAAAAGATGACTCCTTACATTGAAGGCTGGTATGGAAAAAGGCCTAATGTTAATCATTTCAATTTTTTTTGTAGTTTGGCTTATATTCATGTGCCTGATCAGAATAGACTAAAATTAGATGCAAAGAGTGAGTTATATATTTTTATTGGGTATAGTGAAGCAAGGAAGGCTTATATATTGCATAATCTCCTCGCTAAAAATCTTATTATCTCAAGAGATGTATTTTTTTATGAATGAGGAGTTTATGGTCATCAAAAAGGCCATGTTGAGAAGACAAAATATGATTTCAATGATAATATAATAGTTGATATTGATCAGGAGAAACCAACTAATGCTTTTGTATCTAGTGGTTTAACTCCACCAAGCAACCCTTAATCAATTTCTTCAGTATCAAGTTCAAGTCCAACTTCTTATCCAATTTATATAAGGAAGATAAGGAGATTGAGTGATATCTATCAGAGGAATACAAATCAAGCAAATGAAGAAAACCCAATAGGTGAGACAGTGAATTTTTCTTTATTAGCCAAGACTGATTTTTATCCACCATGTTTTAAAGATGCATGTACTAATATGGTTTGGGTTTAATCCATGCAAGAAGAGATGCATTCCACTCACATGAATGACAATTGGGAGTTCACAGAGCTTCCACATGACAAGAAAAAGATTGGCACTAAATGGGTCTACAAGAACAAATTTAATAGTGATGGGAGTTTTGAAAGACACAAGGCAAGATTGTTTTATAAAGGATTCACACAAAAGTATGGAATTGATTATGAAGAGACATTTGCACTAGTAGCAAGAAAAGAGACCATTAGAACGTTGATTTCGTTAGTAGCTCAAAAAAACTGGAGCATACATCATTTGGACATGAAAATTTCCTTCTTGAATGGATACTTAGAAAAGGAAGTATATGTGGAGTATCCACAAGGTTTTGAAGTGGAAGGAAAAGAGAATAATGTCTACAAGTTGAAGAAGGCTTTGTATTCTCTCAAGGAAGCACCAATAGCGTGGTATGCTAGGATTGAGGGATACTTTCAGGAAAATGACTTCCAGAAAAGTAAGAGTGATCCTACCCTTTACTAGAAAAAAAAAGGTATTGATATTCTAATCATAAGTTTGTATGTTGATGATCTATTGTATATGGGTAGAGTTCTAATATGAACAATAAATTCAAAGTTTTTGTGATGAATGAATTTGAGATGAAAGATATAGGTCTCATGAAATATTTTCTAGGAATTGAGGTTTATGAAAGTAAGGATGATATTTTCATTTGTCAGACAAAGTATGCACAGGATATGTTGAAGAAATTTGATATTCTTGACTGTAATCCATCCCCTACTCCAAGTGCTCATGGATTTGTGTTATGTAGAGATGATGGTGCTAATTTAGTTGATGAGGCAAATTACAGAAGTATTGTGGGTAGCTTGATATTTCTAACCCACGCGAGACCTGATATTACATATTCCATTTCAATTGTTTCAAGGTATATTACAAATCCATCTGAAATGAATATGAAGGAAGCCAAAGATGATTTTAAGGTATGTGAAAGGCACTCTAAAGTTTGGTATTCATTACTACTCTTCTAAAGAGTTCAGTATTGTTGAATTTAGTGATTCAGATTGGGAAGGTAGTATGGATGACCGTAAGTCCACATCTAGAAATTATTTCTCTTTTGGTTCTAGTTTGATTACCTAGAGCTAAAAAAACAAAGAATTGTTTCCCTTTCATCCACAAAATCACAGTATGCTACAATTACCTTGGAAATTATACAAGCTCTTTGGCTTAGAAAAAATTTGGAATAAAATGGAGAAAAGAAAATTAAGCCTACAATGATTTATTTGATAATGTAAGTGTCATCAAGTTGGCAAAGAATTTGGTTAATAATAGTAGGACAAAGAATTTTGACATGAAATATCACTTCATTCGAGATTTTGTGCAGCAGAAGGATATTGAATTGAATGATCCAGGATGGATCTTGTTAAAGTCTAGTCGAATTTTGTTATATGTTTGAAGACCAATATGGTCCTAGGTATAAAAATTGTTCTCAACATGTGCCAAAGTTTACCATCCCAAATGCTCAAAAAATCAATGCCAAGTCAAAGAGCTCGATGCGTTGATTCTAATAGTATCTTTGGTTTTGCAATTTGCCTCGATATGAGGGAGAAAATGCTCATTGAAGTTTTCCTCTAAACAAGTGAAAAGTCAAAGTCACCACAAGTTAAATTCAAACACAAATGTTGCTCAATGCTCAAGATTCCAGTTTACATTGTGGCAAGCCCATATTCTACCAAGTAGCTCATTTTTTTTGTCAAATTTCTATTGGTTGATGTTTTTGAGCCAATAAAATAGAACCACATGTGCCAATGAATGGATACCACGTGGCCTTTTCGTAGCGTTCAAAAAAATTGTTATGAGTTGCAGGGTTCTAGCAAATTCGAACTCACAACCTCCAACACTATCTTCCAATGCATTTCCAATATGCCAGCTATGGTTACTTACAAGGTGGGTGGAAAAGACATATACACTATGGTGTCAAATCTGATGGTGGAGGTTTAAAAAACCTATGGTGCAAACATTGTTATGTATCATCGGCGCTAATAGATAGTCATCTGCAGCCTGTAATGGCATGGAGTTGTTATATGCCACGGGATAAGTGCAGTTGGCATCCACATGGTGTGGAGTGTGGTTAATGTTTCAATGGAGTATTGATATGACGTGGAGTTATTATTTCAACATGTCATATGCCACCGCAACACGATTATCTATCAGCCTTTGATAATAGCCACCAAAGTTAAAACAATTGGCACGGATGAAGCGGATATGATATATTACAAATTCAAAGTTTAAACGTTCTATTATGATATGCCACGGGTCAACATTTTTTACAATCGATCAGGATACATATATTACTACGATCCAATGTTAAACTTTGGAATACACAACCATGTGTCATATTTAAATTCCGCAGGGAGGTTCCATGTTCACCCACCGAGTGTTATGCAAAAAACCTTGGGTTATAAATGTTAATAAGGTTGTCAGTCCAATATTTGTATACCATATGTATTATATGGTTATACCATATTAAAACAAAATGTGCTAACTTTATGTTGTTAAAAGAAATTTATAAACTTCGAGTTTAATGTGTGGAATTCAATGTAATTCAAATAAGCCAAGTATGTAATGTTGTTATATGGTTTGTAAACAAAACTCCAAACTTAGCATTATGAAATGATATAAAAGGAGGTCCTAGCACCAAAGAAAAATAAGCAACTCGAAGAAAAGTAAAGCCATTTAGAGGCAAGTCAAGTGAAGCTAGAGTGGTGTTGTAGTCTAGTTTTTCTGAGCTAGAAGGTGTGGAGGCATTGCGCCATCAAGGAGTTGTGCAAAACGAAGTTGTTGGTAAAGTTATTTTTTGGCTTTCTGGAGGCATATGGAAGCATAATTGGACACTTAAAGAGCCAAAACAGGGGTTTTGGCATGCTCTAGACTCAACGACAAAACTTTTTCATCAGTTATAGAAGCAAATTGGTTAATGTATTGTTGATGCTTGAATACTGAATTTCTGTTGAGGTTAGATTCATTGCTAGAGACTCTATGTTTTTGTTGTAAATGACACATCAATTGTAGATTTTCAAGTGAAATTACAAGAGTCCTCTATAGGAGACCATTTGCATACACGGAAATAGCCTCAATTGTAATAAACAATTTTTATGTACCTCTTCTTATCTACCAAAATATAAGTTTCCTAGTGTTTTGACCAGGGCCTGGAGACGTAGACCAAGAGGGGTGAAATCCATCATCAACCTCGGTGTCACTCTATTTTGATGTCACATGATTATGTGTGCCATGTCCTTTATGGTTAACTTTCTCAGTTGAATTAAATCATTGTTTTGAAATACCCATTTAAAACTTTCCAAGTATTTGGAAGTGATCTTCTTCTACAATTTGATATCATATTTTGGTATCAGAGTGGGTACTCACCAAAGTGCATGAATGAGTAAAATCTTGAGGCATATCTGATTGCAAGAACTAGAAGAGTTCAACCAATGATATTAGTTATAGAACACTCCATTACGATGCATGGTGCAGGTTTTACAGGAAACAATAAAAATTGCAAGTGAAGACTAAGGCCTTGCAGAAGAATCGAAAGAGGAGAAGTCCCTCAATTCGAAGTCCATCCACTGTAGGAGAGAATGAAGTACTTCCACTTCATTAGGAATATGAATAATTTTTATCTCTATCTATCACTCCAAAAGAGCAATACGTGGAAGAATCCATCGATACATTTTCCTCACCTTGAGAGGAATTTTCTTATGTACCATCATCTCATAAAATTGTTTCAAAACCAGAGCCTTCTAACTATTGTTACGAGTGAGAACACCCTTGCGTCTTCGGTTGAAAACCCAATAGAGCGGAGGGAAAACAATAGCAAGAAATGCTCAGACAAACAATCTAAATTATTATTCTACTAAACTAGGAAGAAGTGTCTTTGCCCAGAGGTCCTACGCTTGGGTAGATCCCGCAGGGTTCAAACCCTATGCTTCTCCTGATACCTTTGTGTTATGAAACCAACTCACAAAATGATAGAAAATATAGATCAAAGCCTTAGAATTCAGCCTCTTCGAGGGGGAAACCTCCTTTACATTACACAAATGAACAATTCTTGGATGATTCAAATGACAAAACCTCCTTTCTATATATAGGAGTCAAAGGAGTCACAATATAACCAAGTTGACCTAACAATATAATATAAAGGCAAAAAAATAACAATAGAGGGATTCTATGGGGCACAATAATAATAATATGGGGACAATAGGGGAACAACAATAATAATAATGGATACAACGACAATAGTAATGAGGGAATCACTAGTATTATAGGGACCTGACATGCCCCTCTCCTTCAAAAAATTGTTGTCCTCAACCCTTGAGTAGTTTTGGATTCTTCTGTATAAAATTATCATCCTCCCATGTGGAATTTTCAATGGGTAAGTTCTTCCACTTGATGAGATACTCTGAAATTGATCGATTTCATAGCTGTCGAGTTCTTATTTCTTTTACAGCTTCAGGTTCCAATATGATTTTTCATTCCTCATCAAGTTCTGGCAATATTGTTTGAACTAGAAGCTTGTCACCTATAACCTTCTTTAAGAATGAAACATGGAAAATCGGGTGCAATCGGGAAGCTGCAGGAAGATCTAATTTGTATGCCATAGTACCTATATTTTGCAACACCTTGTAGGGACCATAATACTTTGGTGATAATTTATTATCCTTCTTAGCTTGCTTGAGGGACATTTTATTATATGGTTGTAGCCGTAGGAATACCCAATCACCTACATCTTTCGTTGTGATGTTGATCTGCCTTCTACTTCATTCTATTATGCGCCAAGGTGAGGTTATCCTTTAAGAGTTGGAGAACTTGTTGTTGATGCTCGATGTGATCTTCCACTACCTGAACCTTAGAATTTTCTCTTAAATATGATGTGATGGATGCTGGATGATATCCATAAAGTGCCATAAATGGGGTCATTTTTTTGTAGTATGGAAGGAAGTGTTATACCACCATTCAGCCGGAGGCAACCATTTGACCCATTCTGTCTGTTTATCATATAAAAAGCAATGAAGATATCCTTCCAAACATTTATTTACTATCTCAGTTTACCCATTAGATTGAGGATTATAACAAAAACTATGAGCTAACTAAGTACCGAGACAGGAAAATAATTATGTCCAAAAATTTCCAGTGAAAATGGGATCTCTGTCATTTACAATAATCTTTGGGTATCCATGTAGCTTTTGAATTGCTTCGATAAATGCAGTAGAAACTGTACTCACTTTAAATGGATGAGATAATGCATAAAAGTGTGCATACTTGGTAAGACTGTCAAGTACCACCATGATAACACTCTTTCATTTAGACTTGGGTAAACCTGTGATAAAATCCATTGAAACCTCCTCACAACATTGTCTTGGAATGGATAAAGGTTGTAATAGTCCCCGGGCCTTAATTGTTTCAACTTTATTTTGTTGGCAAACCAAACATTTTTCCACAAACTTCTGAATATCTGATTTCAGGCCATCCCAAAAAAATCTTTCTTAGCCTTCTGGTAGGTTCTTAGAAATCTTGAGTGTCCTCCTAAGGGAAAGGTGTGAAATTCCCTAAGAATGTTTTGTTTGAGTTGTGAATTCTTACATAGGTATAATTGATCCTTGTACCATAACGAATCACTTTTCTAGCTAAATGTATCAGATGTACTGGGATCTTGTTGTATTTTTTGAATGAGTTACCACACTTCCTCATCATTCTTCCATTCATCCCTTGCTTCATTTATCCAATCTAGTTGGATAATAGAAATGGTGCAAATAAATGCTTCAACATCCTCATCCTTTCTTGAGAGTGCATTTGCCACAACATTTTTCTTCCCCATTTTGTAGATGATTTCAAAGTCATAACCCACCATCTTTGTGACCCATTTTTGCTGCTCTTCTAAAGATAATCTTTATTCTAAAAAGTATTTAAGACCTTCATGATCTGTTTTTACCTTGAAGTGTCTTCCCATTAGGTAGGGTCACGATTTCTTAAGTGCATGTAGTATTGCCAACATTTCCTTCTAATAAATATATTTGTGTAAATACTTTCCTTTCATTAGAAAACTTTCGAAAGCAATGGGTATTTATTCTTGCATTAAAACAACACCAATTCCATTTCCTGAGGCATCACATCCACAATAAAGGTTTTTGTGAAGTCCGATGTAGCTAAGACTGGTGCTTGGCACATTGCCCCTTTAGGATGTTCAAAGGCCTTTGTTGCTTCTGGAGTCCATGAAAATAATGTTGTTAGAGGTGTTGCTATTCCCCCATTATTCTTAAGAAACTTGCGATAATACCTTGTCAACCCGAGAAATCCTCGTATATGCTTTATGGATGTGGGGATTTTCCATTCCTTAATGGTGTTAATTTCTTTAGTGTCTACCTTAACACCTTCATGAGATACAATATGACCCAGATATTCCACCTCTTGTACTCCAAAGAAATGCCTAGAGATTTTTGCATATAATTGATTCTCCTCCAATAGTTTGAGCATCATGTCAACATGTTGGACATGATCCTTCCAAGACTTGTTGTAGATTAGTATATCATAAAAAAATACTAACACAAATTTTCTAATGAAGGGTTTTAAAATGGAATTCATCAAACCTTGAAATGTAGAAGGTGCATTAGTAAGGCCAAAAGGCATGAGAAAAAATTCATAATGACCCTCATGAGTTCTAAATGTTGTTTTTGGAATTTTTCAGCCTTCATTCTGATTTGATGATATCCTGAATGAAGATCCAACTTGGTGAAGTAAATTGATCCATGCAATTCATCCAATAATTCATCAATGATAGCAATGGGAAATTTATCTTTAATAGTGAGCTTGTTGACCTCCCTATAATATGGACACATGTGCCATGATCCATCCTTCTTGTGAACCAATACTACTGGAGAAGAGAAAGAACTTTGACTAGGTTGAATTATACCAACCTCTAGCATTTATGCAACCATACATTCAATTTCACTCTTTTGGACATAATGATATCTGTAAGGCCTGATGTTTGGAGGAAAACTTCTTGGAATCAAATTAATAGCATGATCATGATCACGAATAGGTGGAGGCCTTTGGGAGTCTCAAATACCTTGAAATGATTGTCCAAGAGTTTTTTGAGATCTTGAGAAATGGATGATTTCAATATGGGAACCTCTAGTGAACATAATTGTGCAATTATGCCTCGTTTTTGTTTATTTAGAATCTTTGTCATTCCATTAGAGTTGATTATCTTTCCTAGTTTCCCCACGATACCCCTTAATTCAACTTCCTTTCCTTCTGAAGAGAATTTCATGAAAAGTTCTTGAAAATTAAAAGCTATTGTACCCAAGGATTATAGCCATTGGACTCCTAGTACAACATCAACACCACCCATTGGAATGGAAAGCATTGGCTTATTCAATACATATTCTCCCATGGATAGCTTGATATTATAGCACTTTCCTGAGAAATTTATGGTTCATCCACTTGCAACCATCACTTGACACTGTGGTGCTAGATATAGGAAGAAATTCAATTCTTTGGCTATCTTATAATGAATAAAATTATGGGTCCTTCTCGAATCAATCAATACTATTACCTTTTTCTTCTTGATATGCCCTTTTATATTGATAGTTTGAGGAGTGATACTTCTATCCAATGCATCACAAGATATGGTCAGATTCATTTCTTCTTTTTCTAGGGCTTGTTCCTGGTGTATATCCTCTTCTTTTGACATTTCTTGGTCCTTTTCTTCCTCCTCTTCACAATCTATGTCAAATAATTTCTTCTTGACATACTTATGACCTTTAATGTATTTGTTATCACAGCTGTAACAAAGCCCTTTTTCTCTTTTTTCTTCCAATTTTTGTGGTGTCGACCTTGTAGGTTTTGGATGAATAGGGATAGTAACACTTCCATCCTTATGATTGTGGCTAGTAGGCTTCCTTGTTGCCATAATTTTTCTTTCCATTTTTCTTGCCAACCTAAATGCCTTCTCCAATGAATCTAGTTCCCAAAAGTGAACCTCATGTGGGATGCTAGCTTCTAAATTCCCTATGAACACATCAATCCTATGCTCCTCTGGAATATATTTTACCCTTATATTTAATTTTTGGAAGTCCTCAATGTGATCCACCATTGAACCCTTTTGTTTGAGATTTATCAATTGGCTAGAAAAAGTGTTTATTTTGTATTCTCGTAATGTTCTATCATTTCATCCATAAGAATAGGACAGGTGACGAGTTTTTTATGAGAGCAAAGTCGTCGATACCATACAAACTGATTTGGTTTCAAATATAAAGTTGCAATGCGTACCTTTTGTGTGTTTTGCACATTATGGAGATCGAAAAATTGCTCCATCTGTAGTATCCATGTTCTGGGATCCTTGCCATCAAACATCCTCATATCGATCTTTGGAACATGGTGGTTCTTCAATCCAACATTAGAGTCTATGAAATCATGACTAACGTTTATTTTGTTCTCATCGTGAGTTTCCTTTACTACCCTTTCACCATTAGTAAGCATTTATTGTAGAAACTTTGTAAAATATGTCTTCAAATTTGTCTACAAATGTTCCATGCCCTTCTTTAAATCATCCATCATAGCTTCCATGCCATCCATATTAACTTCCACGTCGTCCATATTAACCTCTGCGCCGTCCATCTTAGCTTCCACGCCATCCATCTTAGCTTCCATATCATCCATATTAACCTTTGCGCCATCCATCTTAGCTTCCACATCATTCATATTAGCTTCTACGCCTTTCTTTAAACCATCCATATTAGCTTCCATGACTTTATTTAAACCATCCATCTTAGCTTCCACATCTTTATTTAAACGATCCATCTTATTTTCTATTACTTTTTGTGCGAGTTAAATTTGTGGCACTTGGTCTCGTAATTTTCATATATCATGTTACATTTCTTCCTCTTCTTCATCAATCATGCTAGAGTATTAAGGTTACCCACTAGGTGTTTCCATTATCTTTTTGTGGGGCATCCATTACCGACAATAATACTTCACTATGCCCTTTGACTTCCTCAAACTAATTTTTCAAACCAAGCTTATGCAAAAATTAAAGAAAAAAACTACACACCTTTTTTCACTTTGTAGGAGCTCGATATTGAATTTGATTTATCTCTGTAATTTTGGATCTGCCAGGCCTAAAATTACTTCTTGTGTTAACTCTCCAATTAATATTTCTAACCCTACAAGTCTGATCAATATTGGCTTCTCAAATGAAGAGTTATGCCAAATCTCCCACGATGACCTGAGTATAGACAGGTTCAGTATAGCGAACGTGTACGACGTGCCACGGGTCACTGTTTCAACCTTAGGTTCTGAAAATGATACCCAAAAAAGTTACAATCTGTCCTCTTTCTACAACTTCTTACGAAAATTCAATCTGATGCTTGGAGTGAAAGTTATGACGATGTTCCCAAGGTGACCTGCTTGGAATGTAATTCAGGGGTCTCCAAAAACCCTATCTTCCTCAGATTATATCTCTGAACATATAGTGAGAAGAGATCTGAAATTTGGAACCAAGGTTCATACCAATTCTTCTCAAATGGGTTTTCTGTTTAGCTTCTGAAAATTTGTAGTGAAAGAGTTATAGTGAAAATTCCACGATGTCCTATTTTAGCTGAAATTCTAGAGCTTGTAAACACCCTAACTTCCTCAAATTATATCTCTGAAAATATAGTGAGACAAAATCTGAAATTTCGACCGAAGGTTCAGCGTGGTCTAGTCTAAAATGGGTTTTTTTTGTAGCTTCTGAAACATCGCAGAAAAAAAGTTTTAGCGAACATTCCACAATAACTTGTTTGTAGCAACAAAACCCTAGAATCCAAAGCTCTCATACCAAATGTTATGAAACCAGCTCACAAAACGATAGAAAAGATAGACCAACGCCTTATAATTTAGCCTCTTCAAGGGAGCAACCTCCTTTACATTACATAAATGAACAATTCTTGGATGATTCAAATGACAAATCCTCCTTTCTATATATAGGAGACAAAGGAGTCACAATATAACCAAGTCGACCTAACAATAATAATATAAAGGCATAAAAATAACAATAGAGGGATTCTATGGGGAAGACTAATAAAAATATGGGGACAATAGGGGCACAAAAATAACAATAAGGGATACAACAACAATAACGATGGGGGAATCACTAGTATTATAGGCACCTAACACTTTGAAACATGTAAATTATTCAAACAAAGCATATACAATAGTAGAAACATAAAGCATATTCATGATATATACGTTAGACCATATAAACGAATGAACAATTACGCATCAATATAAGATTCATAAACAAATTACAATATAGATCAATGCATAAACATAATTTAATATCAAGAACATCAACATTTCTTTATTGATGTAATCTACAAGAAAGATGGAAAACTACAACTTGAGTCTTCCTCCAGCTCCAAGCGTAACCGTCCTTTCCCGGCCTCAGCAATCTTCCTCCACCATCATACACAAGGATATCTCAAGAAGGATGAAGGATATGTCAAAAGAGCAAACAAGGGTTTCCTAAAGATTTCGGGAGTGCAGGAAGCACAGGGATTTCGTCACACTCAATCAGGGATAAATCAACTATAATATCAATATCTCATTTCTTCTCTCCATTAATCCCTTCCCATGGAGGTCTATTTATACTTCTCCAAATTAGATTTTCAGTTGGAAAACAATTGCCCCACATGCTATAGGAGGTGATTAACAGGGAAAACCCATGAACTCCACCCTAAATTAAGAAAATTTATTATTTTTAAGTGTTTTGACACATGCATGTGGGTTGGGTATATACTGACCCGTCTGTACACACTTTTATCATGGGGAAAAGTAGCATATAGGAAATAAAACAATATTTTTTAGATTTTGTATCGAGTCTGGAAGGAAGGGTTGCCCTAGGCCATGATCAGAGCATCAAATCTACCAAGTGTGGTAAATGGTGATATAACAAGGATCCTGAGATTAGAATGTTCGAGAAGCATACCAAAGGAAGGGGTATGACACTGATGAACAAGATATCATAACAAAAATTTTACACATTTACCAAAATAAATTTAAAATACTAAACTTTCTTTTTTGACTACTATAATATAGGACACTAACACCTCACTTGGTTGGCTTTTTCATATGTTAATAAGAGTTCTTTGCGCTTTTATTTCATGAGAAAATGTACTTATTATTAAGTGGCTTTAATGGTTGTTCTATTATTGTTACTATTCTGGTTATATGTTGGTTATAAGCATGCTTTTATGAAAAACTTGAGCTATGGCTCTCATCATGTTTTGTTTAGTAAATGAAATATTAATGAATGTATGAACTAATAAATGACCATGAAGCTATTATGAGAGGGCATCAAACTTTCTTGGAGAATTTCAGATAAGTATGAGGTCCCTATGTTCACATGTGTTTATATGACCTGTACATTATATGTTTCTGATGTGTTTGACGAAATGCCTGTCATGTTTAGGATGAATCAGGTTAGGTCCTTGTTCAAATTTTACATTAGAGGCCTTGTATTATTGTTATTTATCATTTTTTAGAATTTCTTCAAGCTTTAGGCAAAGGCTTGAGTCCTAGTCGTGAAAAGTGGATCAAATTTCGGAGTTGCTGGCATAGAACTTCCTGAAACAAATTGCAGTCGAATGGAGACCTTATTTTGAGAGTGACTGGAGGGTTTCAGTCGCATGGAGGGCTTGTCATGGGAGCTAATGGGACTCTAGTTCAGTTAAAAAGCAAGTTAACTCAGGGGTTGGGCACTTGGAGTAGTTGGTTAGCCTCTAGGGTTCCTATAGCTCCGGAGGAGGATCAGTTTCGTTTTGGTTTTTCCATTCCACTTCGTTAACTATACTTCGAGAGTTTAATCACATCATAGTAACTCTTCGTCACATATTTACCCTGACATATTTATTAACATGGCTAAGTGTGGGAGGAGGGTCTTACATTTTTGTAGTTATCATGACATGAAAGGAAGTCATATTGAAACTTGTACGCATCACATCTATATTTGATAATATGCTTTCCCCATTAGACAACCTTAGAGATGCATGAACCTAGCTTTGAGAGTGATTGGTAAAGAGGAACTCCAAAAATTATTAGATGCCAATTCAATTTATCTAATTTCTAAAAATTAGTGTGGTAAATAGTCGGATTTTGTTGATTATATAGATATTAATAAATTCAATTGAAAATATTTCTTCCGTCTTCCACTTATTGATCAATTTTTGGACACATTAGCTGGTAAAAGGTAAATGTTTTTTCATAACAATTTCAGTGGATACAGCTAGATATAGATTGCACCCAAATATCATCACAAGCCCACATTCATATTCCCCTAGGGTACACTAGCCTACAGAGTGGTACCCTTTGGGCTATGTAATACTCCCACCACCTTGAAGTATTAACTATTTTTTCTAATATGATCTATAATTTTTTGGAAATTTATATGGATGATTTCTTTGTGTATGTTGATTCTTTCCATAAGCATTAAAGAATTTAGGCAAGGTTACATGCAAGGAGACTAATCTTGTTTTAAGTGATGTTAGGTTTCGTATGTTATAGAATACAAGGATTTTTATTGGTCATATTATATATTGTGCAATAATTCAAGTTGATCTAACAAATATTGAAGTCATCAGAAATATACTTTTTCCAATATCCTCAAAATATGTAGGAAGCCTTTTGCGCCATGATAGTTTTTATGGAAGATTCATACAAAAATTTATGAGAATAGTTTCTCCTTTTTTCAAATTTCATATTAAGGATACTAATTTTTGTTGGGATGAACATTTCCAAACTTTTTTTGAGACACTAAAAAGCAAGCTTACCAAGGCACCTATTTTGAGGGAACCAAATTGGTCCCTTATGTTCCACATTTGAATGGATACATCAGATAGTTATCTTGGAGTAGTATAATTGTGATGGAAAGAAAATAATTCATCCTATGCCATTCAATTCATTAGAAGGAACTTAAAATCTATTGAATTAAACTATACAGTAAAGGAAAATGAATTCTTAGCATTCAGGTATGAAATTAATACATTCAGACAATACATCTCTAAATATGAGTTTTTAATCCACACTGATAATTTTTCCATAAGACATCTAATGAAAAAACATATAACTAATGGTGGAATAAACATGTGGATTTTCTGATGTCTGATATTAATATTTTATATGTATCTAGAAGATAAAATAACGTAGAAAAATTCATAATGAAGGTTAAGAAACTACTATAAATGTGTGGGGGATTCATTCAATGAACCTTTGAAATATAACATGCATTCATGACATACTAAACAATGCCACTAATTAGAATACATATTGGAAAATACCTCTAAAAATCACATTATTTAACCCCCTACCAATATAAACCCAATAGACCTTCCCAATTTAAAAAACCCTTAATTTCACTAGATAATGCAGGTATCCATTTTTTCATTAACATTTTTTATACTACTTTATATTTTTTCATTATCTTTGAGCTCCAATTTTTATATCCGTCAACATAAAAACCCTTTACCCCCTAATATATCTCAATATATTATGTCATTTTTTCCTCAATCTATATTCCCCAATATGAATGCACATGGTATGGTATTTCTCCCCTAGTGAAGCCTTTGTGTGTAAAAGATGATTTTCCTTAAGAATACTTGTTTTTTATGTCTTATAACTCTCCTTATGTGTGGCTAACTATTTTTCTACAATAGAATTACCACAACATCTGTTTCCAAGGGATGAGATGCACCAAGAAGCCATTTAGCAAACTACCCTTGTCCAAAAGTAGAGGAGAAAATGGCATGACAAATTTATCCTTGAAAGGAAATAAAAACTAGGTGATTGAGCTCTCCTTTCCAAATTTAAAATTTTTAAAGGAAATTTGACCACACATCAGTTAGGGCCATATGATTTCGATAATGTCTTTGATAATAGTTCAGTGTGAATTAAGAAAATTGATGAGGAAGGGATTTCTTTCCTAGTTACTAGGCATAAGTTAATATTGTATTAGCAACTTGTTAACTGAGAGAAATTCATTTAACATGTTCTAAAATAATTAGAGATGGAGATAGTGGGTTGGTGTTAAGTAAATCTCACCCGGGAAATAGTCAAAGTTGATTTGCTCAATATTAGTAATTTTGGGCCCATGGTTTTTTGGTTTCACATGGTAATTTTCCAATGGATTGCATGTAATAGATTCATTAAAAGGGTTGTAATACTTCATTGTAATAGTGCCAAGTAGATGAGTGTTGAAGGCTCATTTGGCCAACTTGGCCTAGTTTTGGCCAAGGGACTAATGGAATTTCGTTGGTTAGGTTTTCCCCACAGTTAGGGTTCTCCCACAATAAATATTTTGTTGCTATGTCTGCATGATGTGTGTTATTCCGTTACTAAATTTGATTTTTTTCCTCTCAGTAAATATATTTCTCTAGTACATGTAGGTTTTAACCATTTACAGCTAAAAATTACAAAAAAAATCTAAAAAATAAAAAATATAGAAAAAGTTTTTCCTCGTGGAACCCATTACCAGGAAAACTAGATTTATTTTTCATTATATGCATGTCAAAGCATTCATAAACCCCCAATCCATTAACCATTTATTATAATATAATTGTATTTCCTTTAACCACATCTACAAAAACCTTGGGAAAAGCCTTCATGCGTAAAAATCATAGGCAAAATTGCCCAAGCTAATAATCAAAGGGATGGAACCATGGGAGAATTGGGGAGCCAAGTTGGGAATGAGAATGAGGGTTGGTTAAGTTTTGGTGACTGGTCATATGGTGATGATAGGTCAAATTCAGGGCACCCACATGTTGATTCAAGTGATAATCACCCAAATTCTAGTAGCCAACAAGTGGTGACAAAGCATGACCCACTGAATTTATGCTACCCATAGGTTGTCGATGCACCATAGACTAAAAACAATGTGTTGATTGATTGTAATGAGTTTATTGATGATGAGAAATATGATGCAAATGTTGAAAATGTCATGTATATTAAATTAGATGTGTGGGATTCATTTGAGGATGATAGCAAAGAGGAAGAGGAAAATGATGCTTGGGAAGAGGATGATGGAAATTATTTTAGTGATTGTGGATAGAATCATGTAAGTTTGACCATAAATGATGATAAATATTTGAAAAGGTGTTAAAGACGGATTGAAGCATGTGACTAGGAAATGTATGTCAAGGATGCTTGAAAAGTCTTCGATAGCATTTCTCCATAATATGATGATTTTGTCGGTGAGATGTAGCCATGTAAGCCATCTTTGGAGAGGAGATAATGAGGCTTAGAACATATCAAGGCAAGAGGATGGTAACATAAAAACCAAAGAAACAACAACAACAACAAAATTATTATAATGGACTTCAAACTTATTGCATGTAAATGGGCATAATGTTATAAAACCTAGCAAGGTATGTGTACCCCTAGGAAATTGCCAGTAAAGTATGGTGTTATACCTAGGTGCTAGGGGGCTTGTCAAGTTAATAGACACCCTATGTATAAAATTTGAGGGGGTTAAGGGCTAGAGTGAGTATGACTGACTCACTAGGTCGATCTAGTTGGATCTATTAAAGGAAACCCCAAGTCAAGGTTTAATAGGGGATTTTTAAGTAAACTTGACTCAAGGAAAGAGCCAGAGTTAATTGCGTCAATAATAATGGTTGTAGGCCTATGGTTTTATGATTTACCATGATATTTTCCCTATGGATTACATGTAATGGAGCGTTTAAAAGGCTTGGAGTACTTCATTGGAGTTGAGCAATGAGGGCTCACTTGGTCGACTTGGCCTAGTTTTGGCCAAGGGACTAATGGAATTCTATTGGCTTGGTTTTTCCCTAAAATTGGGGGTTTCCTAGGGTAAATATATTGTTTTTGTTCATTTAATTTTTCCTCTCAGTAAAGTTTATTTCTCTCCAGTAAAAATTCTACAATTGGTAGGATCCTAAACATGTTGCAACCTTGGTTTGATTCATCGTCTTAAAATTATATATATGTAAGAAATATTTTTAAAAGGAAGAAAAAACTTAATAAAACAATAAAAGTAAAGACACAAATAACATGCATTTTTGAAAACCAATCCTCTAGCGTAATTGAAGAGGTTTTCTTCTTGAAAATAAGGTATCTAGCAAAAAAATATTCCATAATTTTTTAAATAAAAGGGAGATTGTTAACTGTAAGAAAAACAAGTTGGTTGTTTCCTAACACTATTATCAAGTAGTATATGAATAAGGTATGTGAAAAAGCTTCTCATTATAGAGCTTGAGATGCGAAATTTTGTTATTCTTGTTGTTACTGTCTATCAACCATGTTAGTTACCAGTGATCAAATGTACTCTTTCAAAGTTGTTGATAGGGTTATGTTGAAGCCCCAAAAATCGGGTCTACAACAAGGGGAATACCCGCCCAGTCCGGACCTTGGTCGGCAGCTCCTTTTTTTTTTGGTATAGCGGGTCCGGTCGGGGATATGGGACCAGTTTCCCAATTTATGTGTGTGTGTGGGAAAGATGGATATTTCTGTTTCTAACAGTTTCTAAATGGAATACTTCTACTCTAATTCTAATCTAATAATAAGGAAATTATTATTCTAATAAAGAGAAACATCTAAATCTACACTAACCCGGGGTGTAATCTTTCCTCTATGCGACCTAAAATGATTTCAAATAACAACTGGTAATAAAGATCATTCAGCCGCTATGAGAAAATAATTCAATAAGGATGAACCACTTCATATAAAAAATTTAGACAAAACAATTGTGAAAAACTTATCGCATAATAACCTACTCATACATTAAGCATAATAAATATTTATCACTGTACAAAAGTGCCAAATGATAACTCAGGCATTCACGCATTAATATATAAACAAATGAACATGAATATCACTTTAACACAGAGGCAGAAATAGTTAAGAGATAAAAGTACCATTTATAACTAGTCCTACTCATGAGCTTCAAGTGATAATGATTTATCTCTTCCTGATCTAACATCCACTAAGATTACAGAAGTGCAACATCAGTAGCAGATATTAAATGCAAGTACCAATAAATCATGTTCCATTGATTCATCAAAACCTCCTCAGAGGGTACAAAAGTGCATGTTCTGGGGATAAGTTTTTGATAAATTTCTGGACCCTTCTCTAAATGCATGAGAAGGGTTTAAATACTACTAACTAAAACTAAAAATAACTTATTACAAAAATGTAGGATGCGGTTTAAATGACCATCCTCATTTTAGGAAAAAACTAAATTAAAACTAAAATTAAATCAAAAATTAAAACTACTTCGGTATCTGCTCTTTGAAATCACACGAATTCAACATCTGTTTGAGAAGAGTCGGCTCGCCGACCTCCGATTTTAGCTGTGCTGAGAAAATAGAATCGGTGAGAGTTGGCGCCATCTTTTCGACAGAATTGATGATGCAATTTGAGAGTCATTCACTGACTACGTGGCTTTACCAAGTATGCCCAGTAATGATCCCAATTCAACTTGGCTAACCCTTGGATTGCTTCTCCCTTTTCCCGAGCCTTCTGCTTCCAGTCTTTCTCTATCGTTGCTTTCTTGCAATTTTCGGGGCTTGCAGATGACTGAGCAATTAAAAAATTTCCTTCTTGAGAAGTTTCTCTCAGCAATGCGCGATTAGCGTAATCACGCATCAGAAACTGCCTCTGTTTCTTGATCCGAGCTTCCTTGATGCGTTTTTCGCCTTTTGTGCTTCTTTATTTTAGCGGGTATAAATCTCAAAATTTGTAAAAATAATAATTTCGTGAGCTCTTGACCCTGAGCCTTAAACTGTCTGACTCTGCTATCAACATCGTCTAGTACGCATTTAACCATGGTTGTATATGAGAGGATTTTGGGCCTTGCAGCTATCTAGTGCAGGAATGAACAAGCTAGCTCTATGATAAATGCCTCAGAAGAACTCTGTGATCCTGTAATAGTCGTAAACTCCTTTACCTTGGGATTTTCTTCCTTAAGTAGATTATATGTTCCTTCCCAGGTAGAAATACCTGCATCTTTGTTGCATGCGGTGTCTGTGTACAACAACGCCATTTCTTTATCTTCAAACATCAGAGCCTTTCCCTTCTTCCCCATCGTTTCTTGTATACTGCTTTAGATAACCTTTTGTTCTTCGTTCCTGCAGTTTACAAGTGAGGTGAGAGTAATGATAAAGAACAGTGTCAGGAAAGCTTTTAAATGTTGAAGACGCATAAAATGTGCCACCTTACATGAAATGGATCTTCGATAAACACAAAATCATATTTCATTAACAACTGGCAACTACCTCATTTATTAGCATTTAAAGCGCATTCCCAGTTTTTGTTCCATGGAAAATACTTTTCTTGAATAACGTGCCCGCAAGATCTGCGATGAAGCGATTTTTCGATTTGCTTCGCAATATCGTAGATCAAAACATCGCGAAATCATAATGTCGCAGAATTGTAACATCGCAAAGTTGGTCGCTCGTGATATCACATTATTGTGTTGTCGTTATATCGCGAGATCACAATATCGCAATATTGCAGATCGCAGGAATGTTATATATGATAAAATTCGTTAACTTGTTCTCTGCAAAATGCGATTTGCGATCGGCATCATCGCATATCGGCAAATTAAAGTTTTTTGTTGTAAATTGTGCTATATGCGATGCTATATTTCATTATCGCACATTGCAATCTCGCAATGTTTAAAATTCAGCTCATAAGGAGGTATATCGTTATCCTTTTGCGATGTGATATTCCTAAGGAAAGATTTGTGTCTTACCTTATCCTAAAACATAGATTTTTATGAATTTTCAAGGGGGTTTTCCTAAGTTTATGATGGTAATTTTATTCAAAAAAGGAAATTTAAACACTACTTTTATTTTTAAATTTTTTGCTAAGGGTCGCACTTATTTAGTATTAGTAATAATACTATTTAAGAAGGGGGGTTGTTGGTGGCCACAACAATTAGCGATTCACTTAGAAGAACCAGTTATCTCTCTCTTTCTTTTGAATTTTCTAAACTTCCAAAATAGAAAATTTTCCAGAAAGTTAAACATTATTACAGAAAGATAAAGTACATAATGCTTTAACCTGTCAATGACATTTTTTTTCAACTATTTTCAAGTTTGATTATTTGCTGCCTCAAGCTAGTCCTTGTATTTACATCAGTCATTACTTGGTTTGTAAAGAAAACGAAGTTTTCTTTGTAAACGAGTTTTAAATATGCTCATTTGTCGTAGGTAGAGCATCTGCTTCCAGCAGGAATTTATAGCCTCGACAGGGTTACCTGTTACCCAGCAATGATCCTATATCCTACTTAAAGAAACCTACAATTCCCCAAGAAGAATCCACATCCACACTTTTTGCTTTCATTTTCTTTTAACTCTTAAAAAGCAATGTCTTGGTTTGGTAGCCAATTCATGACACAATCATTCATTGATTTATAACTTTGCTGAACAAGGTGGCTCATGATGAGACCACTTGTCTTTTGATTGCAATCTTGAGTCATTGCCCTGTTGTGGTATGCAATATTGGCAAAGTCAGCAAGTTATAATATCTATGATCATGATAAGTCAGCTCGTGATGAGACCTATTACTCTTTAAGATAAAAGGTATCCTTGGATTGTTCCTCTGAAAGTTGTGATTTCCTTAGTAAGGAGGAAGTCATTGTTTCCTTAAGATAGCTCTGGATGACAATAATAGAGTTTTTGGAAATAGTTGTTCTAAAGAGAATCTTTATTTTGTTATTGATACCTTTCATCGCACTGATATAAAACAATTTCTCACTAAAGGTTGTTTTCATCTGATTTTATGAAGTTGAAACTAGTATCATATCTAGGCTAGAGTTTTTAACTGTATCTTTCAATAATAAAGATCAATTTTCCAAAATATTTGCAATTTATACAAGCGAAAGATCAAAATCTGAAAGAGAATTGGTGTCTTTTTAGTAAATGCTAATGTAACCATTCACAACTGGTTTTATTATGAACAGGAAAACAACTAATCTACAAAAATAGAAGAATGATCTTCTATGGAAAATATTTCTTGAGAATTTGTTCGTTAACAGGCAAAGAGTCTCTTTTACCTACTAGATCCTGTAACATAAATGTTGACGGACCTATGACTTCTAAGATTTGGAAAGGACCAAGCCACATTCATTGAAATTTTGTTTGTTTCCCTTTTTCCTCGTGAGCCTTGTCCCATTTTAAAACTATATCTCCCATATGAAAATCTTTTCTGGTCATTATGTTTGAATCAAAAGAGAATTTTACTAATGCTTGATGATGAGCATGAGTTTTCTTAGCCTTTTCTCGTTTTTCTTCTAACTTAATTAATTCTAGTTGCCTTAGTTGTAAAGAGGAAGTTGGTACTTCATCAATATATTGAACTAAAGACAGAGAGGCAATTGCTAAACGAGTTAGAAGAACTACTTCTTTTCCATAGACCAAATTGAATGGAGAAGTGTCGATGGAGGCTTTTTGCGTTATTCGATCTACCCATAAAGCATATATTAAAGACTTATGCCAATTTTTATGATTCTGGTCAACTGTTCATTTGATAATTCTGATTAGGTTTTTATTTGTAGATTCAGCTAACCCATTCCCCTATGGCTAGTAATTGGCAGAATATTTAAGCTTGAATCCCCTTTTGAGTGCAAATTCAGTCATTGCATTACCAGAAAAGTATGATGCATTATCAAACATTAAAGCGTAAGGCAACCCAAACCTAGTGATTATGAACTGATCTATGAACTCGATGATATTTTCAGCATTATCTGTCTTGAGTGGAATTACTTCTACCCATTTAGTAAAGTAATCTGTTGTTGTAAGGATATATCTATGCTGGTCAGAAGAGTGAGGAACGATCTCACCTATTATGTCCAATCCCCACTGATCAAAAGGTTTCTCAATGTTGACTGGCTGTAGTGGCAAGGATCGTTCTTTTGTCTTCCAGCAATGGTTTGGCAGACTTGACATTTCCTCACATAGTTGTGTGAGTCTTTGGATAATGTGGGCCAGTAATAGCCTGCACGTAAGATCTTATGAGCAGTGGTGTCTCCAGTGTATTGTCCGCCTGTTGGCCCATCGTGGAGTTCCTGCAAAACCTTTTGAGCTTCAGATTTCTCAAGACATCTGAGGAGAACATAATCATAATTTATTCTAAAAAGAACATCGTTCTGGAGCTGATATTGTTTAGCTTTCAACCTTAGAGCTCTTTTCTTGGTATGATCGAGGTGTGAAGGAGCATATCCATTCTTAAGATAATAAATTATATCTGAATATAATGACTCAACATCGTTTAGGCTTACCTTGTACACTTGTACCTCTGCAAATGGAATTTCAAATATTAGCGATGATCCGGCCATCATTTTTCAAAATACTTGACCTTTTATAATGCTTGCTGGTTTGATTTCTACATCATATTCCTACAAGGCAGTAACCCAATTGGCCCTTTCCTCACCCACCTCCTTTTGTACTAAAAGATTTCTTACAACTGGAAACAATACAATGATTTTTGTATGGGTTTTGAGTAGAAAGGGTCTGAAGTATTTGATTACTTTAAAAATGGCGTAAGCCTGTTTCTCCACATCTAAATAATTCAATTCAGCACCCTGTAAATTGGAATTGAAAAAAGCAATTGGGGCTTCCACATTTTCTTGATTAGCTTGAGTGAGAATCACAATGTATGATCTATCTGAGGCAAATGTATACAAAATAAAAGGGCCGAAAAAATTTGAAGTTGCTAAAGATGGACCATTAATAACTGCTTGTTTGATCAGATTGAATGCCTCATGTTCGTCTTGGCCCCATTTAAAACTTGAGTTCTTTTTTATCATTGCTTGTTAAGGAAACACGATTCTTGAAAAATCCGGAACGAATCCCTTTACAAAGTTGATCTGGCCAAGAAAAGATTGCATGGCTTTCTTGTTGTGAGGTAGGGGTACTGCGGAAATTTCCTTGATTCTGTCAGGATCAATGTGAATACCAGATTTTGACACTATGAACCCTAGAAGCTTTCCTTCACTTAATGCGAAAAAGGATTTTTTGGGGTTAAGAGAAATCTCGTACCTTAAACAATGTTGGAAGATTAGTTTTAAATCTCTGAGATGATTGTTTCGTTTCTTGTAATAGACCGTTATATCATCCAAATAGATTACCACTGACTTTTTAACTAACCCTTTGAATGAAATGTCCATGGCTCTCTGAAATGTGGCACCCACATTTATCAAACCAAATGGCATCTTTTGATATGCGTGTGTGCCCCATTTAGTTCTGAATGTAGTTTTTAATTGATCATCGGGATGTACCAACACTTGATTGTATCCTGAAAATCCATCCAAAAAGGACATTAATTCTAACCCCGCAACTGCCTATAGTATTTGTTCCATGGGAGGTAAAGGAAAATTATCCTTTTGGCAGGCCTTGTTAAGGTTTCGAATGTCAATGCAGATTCTGATATCTTCATTTTCCTTTCTAACAGGTACCATATTGGAGACCCATTTAGAATGTATAACGGGAAAGATTATTTTGGCTTTCAATAACTTGTTGAGTTCAGTTTTGATCTAATTTTCTAAATTTGGATGGACCTTTCTCAACTTTCGTTGGACAGGTTTTTCATTATCAATCATTGGGATAATATGTTGGATGATGGAGGTGTCGTATGATTGAGTTCATCGTAATTCCAGGCAAAGACATTTTTATATTGTCTCAAGAGACGAATGTATGCTAATTTTTCTTCAAGGGCTAGGCCAAGGCCTAGATTGATGTTATGTGGTTTGGTATCAGTTCCTAGATTTACTAATTCGTAGTTCAAAGTTGAACTTTGGTGTTTCAAATTGGTAGATATTTTAAACCGGTCTTTCAAATCATAAAGGTCTTCTAACTTGACTATCGATTTAGGTATAGCATTGTTAGTACTATCCTGTTGCAATTGTTGGTCATGTTGGTCTTCGTCAATTATTTGATTGGTATAGGATCCTTTAGATGTGATAAAACTTATAAATGTCAGGATCGTCATTGAAAATTCTCCAATTAGTAATGTTATCAGGAATGGATTGTCCAAAAATTAATTCAATTGAAAATCGGTCAGGGCTAAAATCTTCTGAAGGGATGAGCTTGGAAGCTACATTAGCTAAGAGATCTGCGCTAGCATTCTAGAGTCTGGGAATTGATGAAATATTAAATGCTATAAAGTTCTCAGTCATATATTGAACTAATGATTGATAATGTTTTAAATGACCCGATAAGCAATGTATAGTATACATACCTGTCTAATTACAATTTCAGAATCTCCAAAAGCTTGTAGGTATTTAACGTCTAATCCAATTTCTTTGTACAACCCTTGGACTAAAGCTTCATATTCCATTGTATTGTTGGTGCAATTGAATTTGAATCTGCAAGTTAACGTAATTTTATCTCCCTCTGTGTTATAGACATTTTTGTGCCTCGCGACATGGAGCATGAAATGTCAATAATTACAGGGATCCTCAGTCCCTAAACATGTTGTTCTTACCCCTAAAAGAACAAGGTCATCAAACCACAGCACTTCCAATCAGTTCTCCACCTGAAAACACTCAAAAACAGGCCATTTTTGGATCATGTCAGCTGCTCCACTGAGCATCTGCGCTGGAATGCAACTGCTCCTCCTTGTACCTGCACTGAGAGTCAAATCTAATGAAGGCTACCTACGCTGGGCGAGATTGGCCAAGTGGCACAGTCATTCTGCAAGGTGTCAACTGCCCAGGAAGCTTCCAAACTGACACTTGGTTCATGAGATTCGCCCTCTGATGAGTAAGAGGTACTTGATCTCCATGTGTAAGCAAGGATCTCCAAGTGGACTCAAGAACTGAAGAGGGAGAGGACACAAGGCAGCTTTATGTCAGTCTCAAGCTGACTCATCCTCTCTTCTTCTCTCCTATATATAGAGCTCTTCTATGAGGTCTAGGGAGGCTGGAATTTTGTGTAAAGCAAGGAGGTGCTGTTGGTTTACAGTTAGAGCTATTGGGTGATTGCTTATATAGAGGTGAAGAGGAGACTTCTTGCTGCTGGGGAGTTGCTGCTGGATTGGAGCCATTGATGGTTGTAACCTTCTCAGAACCCTGTTACTTTTATCAATAAAGCTTTGAATGTTCTCCTATATACTTGTATTGCATTGATGTATTGTATTTACTTGTATATTTGATTCACTCTAATCCATGCATCAGTTATGAGTACATGTTTCTTGTAGTTTCCTCTCTTGTTTGTGCAGGATCTGTGTGTAGCTGGACCGGCAAAGAGAATAAGGAGCTGGGAACAAGAGACAAAGAGAGAGGATAAGGATCGACAAAAGCGAAAGACACCGGTTGGTTAATCTTTTCTTCCTTCTCTCTGTACTTTCATAAAGGAAAATATCAAAGCTTTACTTTCAGTTGTTGCTAAAGACTGTCACCTTTAGAGTAGGGATAGGGTCATCCGAGTTGGATACTTTTCCCCACAACAAACTGGCGACTCCGCTGGGGAGCCTAGTATCTTGTTGGTGTTTGTAGTATCTTTTCTATTCATTTCTTGAAGAAAAGAGTACCAAATCGAAAAGCTTTTGACTATATCAAAAGCGAAGTAGAGGGACTGCTACTCTTGCTCATTTGCTGAGCAGATTCAAGATTTGAATAGCTTATCTACAAAAGACTCTTGTACTCTTTGTGATAGCTTTTCATCCTCTTGATCATCCCTTAGCCTGTACTTGACCTATAGCTTTTTATTTCAGCAAAAACAGTGCATTTTTGAGCTTTTTATGACCCGGAATTCCTTGTAAACGCAACTCTCGTGTCTCAGTGCAGGCTGTCCACAGGCAGTCTGCATTTCAGCGCAGGTACTCCCTTCGGGAACTGCGCTGAGAGTCAATCTGACAGACCAGAGCCTGCGCTGGTCCAGTTAGCCAGTGTCTTGCTGAGGTTTCCCATTGTGTCTTAGCCCTGTTTTCACTGATTTTTTGTTGTTGATTGCTGGTCATTGTACTTGCTGTAAACCAACTTTCCTTGACATTATTCCGCCTCAGTTGTGTGATGAAACTGTGAATGTTCTTTCAGTATTTCTTACTTCAGTTACAGTTTCCCATTGTGAAAAGCGAACCAGTATAGTTGTGGCCTCTTAGATCCTGAACTGTAAAAGTGTTTTTGTGATCTTATGAGCTAGTTTTATTACTGTTCATGGTTGTTTGAGTTTGTTTGTTTTTCATTTTATGGTTTGAATCTATACATTTCCAGTGTCTAAACAAGTCGATCATAAGGTGTCGTTTGATTGTGGACAAGCTTGTTTATTTCTACTTGAAATTAGATTCAAAATTATACAACAGTTTCCTTTCTGTCTTACATCAACATTAAGGATAACGAAAAGAAATACATGCATTGTGCATTTTGCATTTGACTGTGTGCTTGACGATTTAGGAAAATGTGCATTTTAGTGTATGTTCTATGATCTGTGAGAAAAGTTGTGTCTTTCTTTTCCCTCAGTAGATTAAGGTTCTCAAAGTTGAAAGATTGAAAAGTTTTTTGCTTCTCATCTTAGATTGCATTTAGGAAGTTGTATATATACATCTCGTGGCGATCCTTAAAGGCAAACTGTTAAGCAAGATCAACATTAAAATAAACTCAATTTACATAACAACACTTTGTAACATAACGCAAACATCTAGAGGTCTAGGTAGAGACGTGTTCCAGCGTCGTTAAACATAGTGACTGTCGATCTCTACGAAGGTGGGTGATTCCTCCTGAGAGTCGGTGGCACTAATACGGACTTGTGCTCCCGCGTACCATCGCATATATTGGGAGACCCCTATAGGCATTTATCCTTTATCCTTAGGAAACCATGTCGGCCGCCCTACTAATCGCGATGCAGTGAACACAGCATTCACGAAGATCGACCACCCGTACCGTAAAACGTATTCTGTGGTTTCGCGAAAGGTTTGGCACACCCTCTGCCTAGATCTCCAGAGCAGTTTCTTTTGGCCTTTTTCAAACTCTATAACTGAAAAAGTCCAACCGAGCATTTGTCACTTCGGGCTCGTTAATACATCGAAGGCGACTAGAGTCATCTTTAGCTTTTTCTCGACTCTTAAAACATGAAAAAGCAAGTTTGTGTCTAAAAGCGTCGTTAATAAAATTTATTTTAAGCGGAACATAATCACCTGTTATTCCCACATTGATCTTTCAGTTGAAAAGTATGGAGCCCACCAACCAAGGAAGTAACCTTGGCGGAAGTCCAAATCCCTTCTCCTCTTGGGGAGATGTTGGTGCGCCTCATATGGCAACATTGTCACTTCCAGGATTGACAATCGGCCTCCCTGTATGGCTCTTTTCAACTAATGTAGTCCAGATCGCCACTAATCCTGAGCAGTCGAATCAACAGTCAGAACAATCTAGAACTACCCACCAGCCTTCCACTTCTTACGATACTTCCTCCGATCCTTCATCTTCGCGAGGTAGAGCTGGAAAAAGTCAGCCTCCCAAAGAGAAGAAGGAAAAGAAGAAGAGAGAAAATAAGCAGAAGGAGCCTATGGCGAAGGCGACTGGGGGCAAGCAGGAGAAAGCTGACAAAAACTCACACACTGCACCGACCGGGCCTAAATCGCCATGTGTCATTTGCAAAGGGATCCACTTCCATCGTGATTTTCCTTGTATTCCCCGGATACTAAGGGACTGGTCCCCAAGGTTGCACAATCCGGTAGCATCAACCTCTGGTAGTCATGTTGATTGCAGTCTGTCAACTAGCGAGAGTGAAGGACGAAGAAGGGGACCAAGATCACCCTGTCTATTGTGTGAAGGCAAGCATGCCATCCACAAATGTTCATTCTTAGATGAGGCAAAGAGAGTTTTAGAAGATCGTCCGGTTTCACCGTTACGACTTCCTCCTGGATACCAAAAACTCGCGCCTAATCCCTCAATAGTTGAAAATCCAGTTGACCCACTCAAGTGGTCAGCTGAAGTGTCGGTCATTGAGAATGAACCTACTGAATCCAGACCAGACGAAAGTCTAAAGATCGAAACGGCAGTTGACCCGGTTCTTCCTTCAGAGGTTTCATCGTCCAATGACTCCGTCATTGAAGACCCATCTTCAAATGACACCGTCGCTGAAGAGTCATCTTCATGCGACACCCTCACTGAAGAGAATAAGGAAGACACCATCCAGGTTCTTTTCATCAGCACCGACTCTGATGAGCGTCAGGGCAATGCGCCCATTCCTTTATTGCAGGAAGGAACATCATCAAGGTCATATCCGGCCGTATATTCGGTCCCACCACCAAGCAACCTGGTTGTATCCTTTGATTGGAATCAACTAGGCAGACCCCGGTTACCAGCCAGTATACCATTCAAAATCATTGTCCAGATCTATAGAATGATTATGGCTGGTACTATCATTGATGAAGGGGCGTCTATGAGTATCCTTTCCTCTATTGCTTGGAAAGCACTGGGTTCCCCCGCGCTTTTACCTGAGTTAAGAAATCTCTCAGGTTTTGATAAAGGAACCAGTCGACCATTAGGAATCCTCCCCAATGTACCTGTTACATTGAAAGGGAAGACCGTTAATATGAATGTGTTGGTCGTCCAAGGACCCTTGGATTATAACCTACTCCTCAGACGCGACTATATTTATTGCATGGGAGCGATAGTCTCCTCACTCTTTAGAGTAATGTGTTTTCCACACGAAGGAAGGGTGGTCAAGCTCGTAGACCAACTTTCATTTCCGGGATCTCGCATCGCAAATAGTCAAATACCAATCCTGAATGGTCTGTTCACTCAAGATACGCCTCCACCCCCACTCCTCCTTCCTGATGAGTGCGAGTGATTCAGAAAGAAAGACTAGGACCCAGGGGGCATGCACCCTGGTCTGCTCCGGGCAGAAGAAACCCCGGGTATAAGGAAGAATTTCCGCAGAAGAATATGACTAGTCCGTACCCCGTCCGTGGAAGGAAGTGGGGTTGTTCTGGAATAATATTTTTTTGTCAAAGTTATGTGAGTGAGATAATTGGCTTCTCGCTCCCCTTGTCTAGGTAATAGGGATACCGAAGATGAAGACCGTTTGCGGTAACAAGTAGTAACCGTCTTCGAATTCAAGCCTCGCCCATTAAAACAAATGTTTTGAAGGATAAGCAGGGGCAGCCTTCAAAGAGATTCTATTGCTACAACAAATGGTCATCATCTTTAGTAACCCAACGTTAGACATCGCCGAAGAAAGAGATTGATTTGCGGCAGCAAATAGAACCACTCTTCGGATAATAAGAAAGAAGCGAGCCGCCCTCAATAATACCAATGTTTTGTCTTTGGGTAGTGTTCTTCTCTTGTCACAAATAGCTGTTCATTAAAAGTTGGGCCGACGGGAAGACAAGTACCGCGTAAGACCCCTTAAAATAACGAGAAGACAAGTATCGTTAACATTAGATTGGCAAAATGACAAGTAGCTGTGAACACCCAAAGAAAAGCAGAAGTAGGGGAGAGGAGGGGCAGCCTCGAAATTCTATCCTATACCTGGGGGCATGCAAACTTTTGGAATGCAAGCAAGGGACGACTATTTATTTTTTAAAATTTTTAGGTCCTCCCTTTAAACCTGTAGGTCTAACCCTTTAAACTCGTAGGATTAGCCGATTCCGACCTTGCATGAAGAAAGCCTGTGGGGCGAAGGTAAAAACTTGCCAAAATTGGAGCATAGCTTTGTGAGATAAAGCTCCTTAAAAAATAGTTATCTCATAGGAGGCGTTCTTATTATGACTGGTATATCGAGCAGTTTTAGCGTATAGTTCATGCTCGTTAAAAAATAAACGCAAAATCCGAGCAGTTTTACCACGGAATTTATGCTCGTTAAAAAACAGAAAAGTGTGAGCAAAAGTTTCCACCAGAGTTTAAGCTCATTAAAAAATGAACCTATCCCGGTAAATAACCTTTTGAGATCGTAAATTCATCAGCCATAAAAGCCTTGGTCGTGTTTGTGTTGTCACTGCCACTGTTCATTTGGCCGATCATTCACCTCCATTTGTGTGTTTACCTCTTTTGAGAAACAGCTGCGAAGAGTGATTTCACCTAGCCATCCTTGTGACACTGCCGTGATTGGAAAATTCCAACCTGTACCTGGAATCTGCTGCTATCCCTGTTTATCACTCGTTCCTCAAAAGACGAGTCTTCTTTGAGCTCTTTTCACTGACTCGTAAAATATGAAAAGTTTGCCGAGTTTTGGCCTTCCAGCTCGTTAAACGACCGGAACGCTATCCCTCCTCTAAATTTTAATCTTTTTGGACCCAAGGGATTATTGCACAAAAGGATCGAGCGCTTGTCTTGTTCGGCTCGTTAAAAGTACCGAACAACCATCCCTTCTGTATTGTTTTATACTTTTTCGGACTTAAGGGATTAGCTGACGAAAAAGGAATTATAGAGTTAACTTTCTGTACCTTTTCAGACTCTCTAAAAATGAAAAGGACCGAGTTTTCCTTGTCGTTAGACTCGTTAAAATGATTAAATAGCGACAAACTTGTCTTTAGACGAGAACAAGTTTCCCTATCGCTAGGCTCGTTAAATCATAGTGATGGGCTTGCCCGAAGGGCAGGTTATAGAACAAGCATATGTTATCCTCCTCAAGCTTGACAAAAATAAAGAGGTACTGGTCAGAAATGACTGGGGAAAAACTGGGATAACATCAAAGTTTAATGGTAGCAAGTCACTCTTGAACATGACACTTTTCCTCCGTACCACATCGGGTTGGGTTGTTTCATTCACCGGTCTCATCACCATGGTCCTCGCCAAACCATCCACATTTGGGTTAATGCTACCGATCCATCACATCAGTGTCGTTATATGTTCAAGAGGGGTCATTCTGAAAGTGTCAACCGTGTCCCATCCACTGCCATACATTATCCTTCATCCATTCATGATCGCCACCCTGAATCATATGTCACAGTTTGTTTTCACCTCCACTAAAATCATTAGCTCCATTCCATGTCATTGATGTGGGATTCATTAAGGCCCAACTTTGACGGATCGCTTCTTGTAGACTTCAGCTCATTATCCAAGAGGTTGATCTAGGAACACCCCCATCAGTACTTTGAAGCTTGCATGCCTCAATGGCAAGTTTCTCACTTCCGGCGACAGGTATACATCAATGACCTTCGACCAAAAGATTTTGCGTGGCGTTCAACGCCAAGTCCTTTATTCACGCCACGTGAACTGTACTGCAGTACCTTGAGGGTCATTGTCATTATTGGTGATCCCTCTCGCGCTTGTTAACGGTTTTAATTATTGGCCGGTAATCAAGCGATGTCTTTCCATGTTCGACTTCAGCGCAATTCTCACATGGATCGACTTGTACTTAGAGTGAAGATCGAACGAGTCTGAAGACCCCAGATCTAGTTTCATCCATCCGGGCTGCGATATATATTCAGGAAATATAAAAGCATTTGCCATGTACATCATTGCAGCAGATGATCATCCTATTCAAAGGATGATAATTTCAGCAGAAAATTATCATTCTACCTTCAGACGATCGTCTGTTATATGTACCAAAATGTATTTATAAAGCTGAGCATGGGAATGCCCGCCTCAGCTAGATCATGAAAATAGAATGAAAAATAATGTATTGTATTGTATTGTATTACAGGGCGCCTCCTCAGCACTGGAATGAACTTCAGACCCTCTAGATAAAGCATTTCACCCGATAAACGGCCTCATACTTTAGGGGGCAACTGTTATAGACATTTTTGTGCCTCGCGACATTGAGCATGAAATGTCAATAATTACAGGGATCCTCAGTCCCTAAACATGTTGTTCTTACCCCTAAAAGAACAAGGTCATCAAACCACAGCACTTCCAATCAGTTCTCCACATGAAAACACTCAAAAACAGGCCATTTTTGGATCATGTCAGCTGCTCCACTGAGCATCTGCGCTGGAATGCAACTGCTCCTCCTTGTACCTGCACTGAGAGTCAAATCTAATGAAGGCTACCTGCGCTGGGCGAGATTGGCCAAGTGGCACAGTCATTCTGCAAGGTGTCAACTACCGAGGAAGCTTCCAAACTGACACTTGGTTCATGAGATTCGCCCTGTGATGAGTAAGAGGTACTTGATCTCCATGTGTAAGCAAGGATCTCCAAGTGGACTCAAGAACTAAAGATTAACTGAAGAGGGAGAGGACACAAGGCAGCTTTATGTCAGTCTCAAGCTGACTCATCCTCTCTTCTTCTCTCCTATATATAGAGCTCTTCTATGAGGTCTAGGGAGGCTGGAATTTTGTGTAAAGCAAGGAGGTGTTGTTGGTTTACAGTTAGAGCTATTGGGTGATTGCTTATATAGAGGTGAAGAGGAGACTTCTTGCTGCTGGGGAGGTGCTGCTGGATTGGAGCCATTGATGGTTGTAACCTTCTCAGAACCCTGTTACTTTTATCAATAAAGCTTTGAATGTTCTCCTATATACTTGTATTGCATTGATGTATTGCATTTACTTGTATATTTGATTCACTCTAATCCATGCATCAGTTATGAGTACATGTTTCTTGTAGTTTCCTCTCTTGTTTGTGCAGGATCTGTGTGTAGCTAGACCGGCAAAGAGAGCAAGGAGCTGGGAACAAGAGACAAAGAGAGAGGATAAGGATCGACAAAAGCGAAAGACACCGGTTGGTTAATCTTTTCTTCCTTCTCTCTGTACTTTCATAAAGGAAAATATCAAAGCTTTACTTTCAGTTGTTGCTAAAGACTGTCACCTTTAGAGTAGGGATAGGGTCATCCGAGTCGGATACTTTTCCCCACAACACTCTGGGCTAACCATCATGCATCTTGCTCCTACTCCTTCGTTAGATTTAGAACCATCAAAAAATAGTTTCCAAAACAAAGATTTATTTGCAGGACTATCTATAAAATTAATGCATTTAGAACGATATGTTTGAGAAAAAATTTCTACTTGGGATAAAACAGAATGTTCTAAGTAAGGTGAAGTATGAGCATTAGAATTTCTTAGGAAAGAATCTACTGAGTAATTTCCAATGATGCTAGAATTATATGATACTGGTTCATTTTTTCCCTCGAGTTCCATTACTATGTATTTCTGATGTCCTTCTCGTTCAACTTTTATTTGATTTTGTTTACCATTGTAGGGCAGTCACATGTGCAACCAGTCAGTTGCGAAGTATCCATGAAGTTTTTCTGACCAATCCCTCCTAAGAATTAAGCCATAAAATTCTGGAATATCAACAACTAAAATGTCGATAACTTGACATACCTTTGGGTTGGATGACAGCCTTATGGTAACCTGATTTAATTCACCAATCACTTCGACCTGTGATCGATCTAGCTGAACTATGCACACAACATATTTTTGTGGTTGAACGTTCATTTTTTTGCATATTAACTTTGGTAAAATATTCGATGAAGCTCCAGAATCCACTAAGCAATTATGAACGTTCTTATTGAAAATTTCATAAGTAAGGAGAACTGGGAGAGTATGAGATCTCGATCTTCCTCCAATTAAGGCAATATCATTTGGAACAACCTTTTTCATCACATTAGTTGGAGGTCTTCCCATGTCATGGGAATCTTTGGAGATTACAACAGCGGGCAAAAGCGCAACTGGCACAGCACGTAATTCTTTCAAAAGTACTTTTTGCTGGTGTTTTAACTTGCTCAATTCGTAAAAAGTGATATTGCCCCTAATCTTTTTCATGTCTTCTATGATATTATACTCCATTTCATCCGAAACAATCAACGGTTTAGATGGAGTTGATGAATCTGTTTAGACTGGGCTAGTTTGAGTCGCTTTAGATGTCGTTTTCTTGGCTGCAACTTTATCCTTAGTCATTGAGTTTGCGCTCTTTGGCTTAGGTGTAGGTAGAGGAGGATGAAATTGATTTCTACTTCATGTACTAACCGGGGATGCTTCTTGATCCTCTTCTTGTGGGAGGATGAAATCCCACATTCCTTGTAACTCTACAACTTCTTCTTCATCGGTTTGCTCTTCAGTAGCGATTTCCTCTTCTTCTTCTTCAGATTCAGCGCTTGTGATAGCATTAGGGGGATTTGAATCAATCCAAGGGTTTCTCTTAAAAGCTCTGTAGGGATTTTTTGAAGAAGTTTCTACCACTTGTTTATTGATGTCGACCATCTCGTTAGACATGGTCTTCAAAACTTTTTGCAATCCTTCCAAATCGAATGGATCTTTCGATTGTTTTTTCTTGGGATCTTCCTTGAAAGAGACCTTCTTAGATTTTCGTTCTTCTATCACGTTTTTCTTTTCTAGGGCCATAATACATTTCCCTAATGCTATTTCTTCTTTCATATTTTCAACTAAGGTTGTTTTGTTAACCCTATCGACAAATATTGCTATGTTTTATGGTAAAGCAGTGATGTACCATTCACTTCGCACTTCTTCGCTAAGCTGGGAAGTAGTAGGAATTTGGTTTAAGATTTCATTGAAACGTAAATTGAAATCTTTGATAGGTTCTCTTTACTCAGCCCTAAGGTTAGACAAGTGATTTATCATTGTCGTCGTAGACCTGTCATCACAGAACTTGGTCAAGAATTGTTCTTGGAAGATGTCCCAACTAGTGATAGATCCAGATGGTAATGAGAAATACCACGATCCGGCTGTTCCTTGCAAAGTATAAGGAAACAGTCGAATGACGACATATTCGTTGGTAAATCCATTAAGATTTATGGATAGCATAAAGTTATTTATATGATCTTCCGCTAGCATGGCTACTTCAGGATTAAACTTAGGCAGCCATTTTTCAGGATGGGCTGGTAGCTGACTCAAGGGTACATGTATTAAGACTGCCCCTGGGTTATTCCATGGTGATTGAGCCATCACTGAACTACGAATAGAGGAAAGTGCAGAAGATGATCCCTGTGGTTGGGAAGATGAGGATATTATGACTCGAGATGGTTGAGAAGGATTTAAGGAAGTTGCAGTAGGCTGATGGACAATGATCTGAAGTGGAGGGGTGGATGGTTGACTTCGCAGTGAAGATTTTGAGATGGATGATGATGATGAAATAGTCTCACTATCGAATTCTTTAGGAGACTTCCTTGCTTTCTTCCTTGTAGGTAGAGGTAATTCGGTTGGTTGAACACCAAACCTTTCGCTCTTTAATCTGGTAAGAGGATGAGCATGGTTATATTGCAAAGTCACGTCGCCTTCAGATTTATCAGATTTTTGAGGAGATATAGAAAATCTCTGAAGTTTTTGAATCAAAGATTCGACTTCAGGAGGTTCAATAGTAGATTATTCTGAAATATCAGGGTTTATAGCAGCGGTTGTTGATCCAGCAACTTCTGGCTCTAGATTTAAAGATTCTAAATGCAATGGAGAAGTTGGGGGAGATGGTGAGGGAAATTTACTCTTAGAATGGTATTTAGATTTGGATTTACTTGCCATTCACAGTTCAAGGCCCTCCTTCTAGCGCCAAATATGTTGAAGCCCAGAAAATCGGGTCTACAACAAGGGGGATACCCGCCCGGTCCGGACCTTGGTTGGCAGCTCCTTTTCCATTTGGTATAGTGGGTCTCATTGGGGATATGGGACCAGTTTCCAAATTTATGTGTGTGTGTGGGAAAGATGGATATTTCTATTTCTAACAGTTTCTAAATGGAATACTTATACTCTAATTCTAATCTAATAATAAGGAAATTATTATTCTAATAAACAAAAGCATCTAAATCTACACTAACCTGGGGTGTAATATTTCCTCTATGTGATCTAAAATGATTTCAAATAACAACTGGTAATAAATATCATTCAGCTGCTATGAGAAAATAATTCAATAAGGATGAACCACTTCATATAAAAAAGTTAGACGAAACAGTTGTGAAAAACTTATCGCATAATAAGCTGCTCATACATTAAGCATAAATAAATAGCTATCACCGTACAAAAGTGCCAAATGATAACTCATGCATTCACGCATTAATATATAAACAACTAAACATAAATATCACTTTAAAACAGAGGAAGAAATAGTTAAGAGATAAAAGTACCATTTATAACTAGTCCTACTCATGAGCTTCAAGCGATAATGATTTATCTCTTCCTGATCTAACATCCACTAAGAGTACATAAGTGCAACATCAATAGCAGATACTAAATGCAAGTATCAATAAATCATGTTCCATTGATTCATCAAAACCTCATCAGAGGGTAAAAAAGTGCATGTTCTGGGGATAAGTTTTTGATAAATTTCTGGACCCTTCTCTAAATGCATGAGAAGGGTTTAAATACTACTAACTAAAACTAAAAATAACTTATTACAAAAATGTAGGATGTGGTTTAAATGATCGTCCTCATTTTAGAAAAAATAAAACTAAAACTAAAATTAAATCAAAAATTAAAACTACTTCTGTATCTGCTCTTTGAAATCGCACACATTCAACATCTGTTTGAGAAGAGTCGGCTGGCCAACCTCTGATTTTAGATGTGCTGAGAAAACAGAATCAGTGAGAGCTGACACCATATTTTTGGTAGAATTGATGATGCACTTTTAGAGTCATTCACTGACTATGTGGCTTTACCAAGTATGACCATTAATGATCCCAATTCAACTTGGTTAACCCTTGGATTGCTTCTGCCTTTTCTCGAGCCTTCTGCTTCCAATCTGTCTCTATCGTTGCTTTCTTGCAATTTTCGGGGCTTGCAGATGACTGAGCAATTAGAAGATTTCCTTCTTGAGAAGTTATTCTCAACGATGCACGATCAGCGTAATCGGGCATCAGAAACTACCTCTGTTTCTTGATCCGGGCTTCCTTGATGCATTTTTCTCCTTTTGTGCTTCTTTCTTTTAGCGGGTATAAATCTCAAAATTTGTAAAAATAATGATTTCGTGAGCTCTTGACCCTGAACCTTAAACTGTCTGACTCTGCTATCAACATCGTCTTGTACCCATTTAACCATGGTTGTATATGAGAGAATTTTGGGCCTTGCAGCTATCTGGTGCAGGAATGAAGAAGCTAGCTCTGTGATAAATGCCTCAGAAGAACTCTGTGATCCTATAATAGTCGTAAACTCCATTACCTTGGGATTTTCTTCCTTAAGTAGATTATGTGTGCCTTCCTAGGTGGAAATACTCGCGTCTTTGTTGCATGCGGTGTCTGTGTACAACGACGCCATTTCTTTATCTTTGGACATCAGAGCCTTGCCCTTCTTCCCCATCGTTTCCTGTATACTGCTTTGTATAACTTTTTGTTCTTCGTTCCTGCAGTTTACAAGTGAGGTGAGAGTAATGATAAAGAACAGTGTGGGGAAAGCTTTTAAATGTTGAAGGCGCATAAAATGTACCACCTTATGTGAAATGGCTCTTCGATAAACACAAAATCATATTTCATTAACAACTAGAAACTACCTCATTCATTAGCATTTAAAGCGCATAACCAGTTTTCGTTTTATGCAAAATAATTTTCTTGAATAACATGCCTGAAAGATCTGCGATGAGGCGATTTTGTGATTTGCTTCACAATATCGCAGATCGCAACATCGCGAAATCATAACGTTGCAGAATCGTAACATTACAAATTTGGTCGCTCGTGATATCGCATTGTTGCATTTTCGTTGTATCGCGAGATCGCAATATTGCAGATTGCAGGAATGTTATATTTGATAAACTTCGTTAACTTGTGTTCTACGAAATGCGATTTGTAATCGGTGTCATCGCATATCGGAAAATTAAAGTTTTTCGATGTAAATTGTGCTATATGCGATGGGATATTTCATTATCGCACATCGCAATCTCGCAATGTTTAAAATTCAGCTCATAAGGAGGTTCCATTATCCTTTTGCGATGTGATATTCCTAAGGAAAGATTTGCGTCTTACCTTATCATAAAACTTAGATTTTTATGAATTTTCAAGGGGGTTTTCCTATGTTTATGATGGTAATTTTATTCGAAAAAGGAAATTTAAACACTACTTTGATTTTTAAATTTTTTTCTAACGGTCCTCACTTATTTAGTATTAGTAATAGTACTAAATAAGAACGGGGTGTTGTTGGTGGCCACAATAGGTTATTAGGTAAAATTTTTGTATTTCAGTAAAATTTGATCATTGGTCAGTTCTAGGTCATTCAT
Source organism: Pinus tabuliformis (assembly GCA_031772625.1). Classification (NCBI taxonomy): domain Eukaryota; kingdom Viridiplantae; phylum Streptophyta; class Pinopsida; order Pinales; family Pinaceae; genus Pinus; species Pinus tabuliformis. Next base: position 1,889,315,515 of record CM062817.1, on the reverse strand, counting down.
ACTTCAAAGTTATAAAGATCCATCTCATTGTCCAACTCTAGCCGCTTTTCCATTCCACCATTATCCCATTTAACAATCTAGCTGGAGTAACCCATTTAAACTTTAAACCAAAAAAAAGTTAAACTCTAGTCGTATCCATTTTTACTCTAGCCTTGCGCTATTGTTGTTAGCACTCATGCCTCTCTTCCTTTGATTAATACAATGTTACATTGCCCGAAAACCTTTACACTTCTACTTCTTCCTCAGCTGCAAGAGATCTACACCCCACATGGAATGTGTCATCATATCAATATTGGCCCTTCCCTTTTGTGATACAATAGCCACCTGTTTCCCTTTCCCTTTTGCAATCATGATATCATGCATCGTAGAACCCTTCCCACCTGTTGATTATGATAAGTCCTCCACCGCTGATTACAATATTGCAATCGGGGATCACACCAATCGTAAGTCCCTCCCCAGTAAGGTCCTTCTCCTAGTTGTGATTGTGATGTGGTAAGACCCCTTCGGAAGTGATATTTTTTATGTTGCAATTTTTTATAGCTTTCGGTCCGGTTCGTCGGCAAAGTAATATGGAACAGGGTAAGGGTCCCTCTCCTTGATGAGATTGTGATCAATCGAAAGCCCTAATGGATGCGATAATTAATATAATGGATTCAAAAGGATTTTCAAGTCTAGGTTTATAGTTCCACTCCCATTTACCCTCTTCGTTTACGATGCGATAAATTCAAACGGATGTGATAGTTTATATAATGGAGTTAAAGAGTTTTAAGGTTCGTCACTTTTCAAAGGTCGCATATTAATTAAACACCCCCCATCTCTAAATGGCCCAGATCTCCACCGAGATCGACGTCTCACGGGACCTTTCTGCCCCCCCATCATGGTTCCCTTTATCGGTTGGGGGGGGCGGGGGTCCGAAAAAGCGGTTTCACTGTTGGACCCCATTGCTACATGTCCCTCTCACACCATTCCCCCCCCCCCCCACACTTACCACTTACCACTCATACCCCCCTCCAAAAACCACTCTAGCTTACTGCTCCATTCTCTCGGCCTCCATTCACCCAACCATGGATGTCGATTTTCCTGAAAGTATGTATGTTTCCCCCAATTCCCAACAGCTACGTGGCCCATTCCTGTGCATTTATTCATGATTATAAGCGAAATCGTCACCTACTTTTCTCAATGCAATAAATATGCATGATTAAGAAGAATCGGTTCCCCTCTGGCTTCCATGGATTAAAGATAACAATGCAACGATATTCCTAGAAAATTGCTAGTATTATATTATTATAAAACATTCCCCGATACTAATAATTCCTAAAATTTCCAATATTCTATAAATGGAATTAAATTAATGTAAAAAAGGGAAAATGATGAAACTAAAACAACAAAAAAGACACTTTCAACAGATTTTAAGCACCAAGCTACAAAAGGACAAAGGACAACATTGCACATTGATTACAACAATTTTCAGAACCAAATGTAGTAAAAAGTGGAACAACAGTGCAATTCATCAGTGAGCACAATTAACAGAGATGTCTATTCGAGGCCTCAGTTACACCAGAATTCCTAAAACAACACCAAAAACTCAGCCAACCGATATTATTAGCAACAAAAATTTTAAGGATGGAAAATTTTGTTGAAGTTTAAAAACATTGGTGAATCTCGCTAATCCCTAATATGAAAGCTATAAAATGTTTATTGATATATTTGTAAAATTATTCAAATTTATAATGATTTTATATAGTCTCTATATAATGTTGGTGATTTTTAAGTTAAAATAATTTTATATTCTAAAATTTGGGTGAATCTCTTTTATAAAAATTGGAAATTGGCGAATCTTTTTTGCGGAAAAATCATGGAAAATTAGCCCACTCGGTGAATATTAGCCCCTAAAATTTTCCATGATTATTAGCAGTTTGAAACTAATTTTTATAATTTTTGTAAAAAGATCTTGAATTCCGTTTCAATATTTTCATTTTTGTAAATAATTGTATAAATACTTCAGATTGCGAAGTATTTTGGGTTGGATGTTTGTGAATCATAGTTTTGGAGCTAGTATACATTTTGCAGTAATATAACAAACAATTGCAGTTATTATCTTGGGATTGTTGTCATATGTTTCTATGACAGTGTTTTCTCTGATATTTCTTTTCCTACCATCTCTATGCTTTTTTTTTATCATCTCACGAGTTTTATTAAAAATTCATAGGTTATATGCTCTGTTTTGTTAATATTATCATGCTAGTGTTCTTTATTGTTGATGAACACATTTAGCCTCCAACTCCATTGCTGTTAATTTCCTTGCATGAACATCTTTCAGTAGAAAAATTATTCAACACCCCTATGGATTCAGAAAATAAAAATTTTATTGTCGTCAACAATCAATAGAGTGTAAGTATGGGGGTTTTACGCAGTGCATTATATTAGATATCATTTTGGGATTCAACTGCGTTAAGTAAGATCATTCACGTATGACCATTTCCATGAGAGGTAGTCGTAACTGACTAATTTCTCATGATTTTTGAATAGTTCACTTAGCACTCATTGCATCGAGTGATGCTCACAGGGGTGAAGAAGTGGGATTGAAACTAGTGAAATGTGGAGAACGAATAACATAGCATCAATCATCACTTCCGGGGCTTGCACTCGGTAACCAGGACTTCCCAGGAGGTCACCCATCCCAGAACTCCTCTGGCTCAAGCGCGCTTAACTGTGGAGTTTTTCCCCACAATCAAGCCCACTTAGCTTGCTACCCCATTTGCAAAACCTTAGCAAGTATTGTGCCTCATGAACCATTCAAGTAGAGATCCCTTGACTCTTTTTGAATTTAAGTATGGGGGTTGCACTGCGTAAAACCCCCATACTTAAATTCAAAAAGAGTCAAGGGATCTCTACTTGAATGGTTCATGAGGCACAATACTTGCTAAGGTTTTGCAAATGGGGTAGCAAGCTAAGTGGGCTTGATTGTGGGGAAAAACTCCACAGTTAAGCGCGCTTGAGCCAGAGGAGTTCTGGGATGGGTGACCTCCTGGGAAGTCTTGGTTACCGGGTGCAAGCCTCGGAAGTGATGATTGATGCTATGTGATTCTTTCTCCACATTTCACTAGTTTCAATCCCACTTCTTCACCCCTGTGAGCATCACTCGATGCAATGAGTGCTAAGTGAACTATTCAAAAATCATGAGAAATTAGTCAGTTACGACTACCTCTCATGGAAATGGTCATACGTGAATGATCTTACTTAACGCAGTTGAATCCCAAAATGATATCTAATCAATAGAGTGATCAACCTTTGTATTAGGTTTAAATTTTTCTACTAACTCAAAATAAAAATTACAAAGCCTTTGTTCCCTAGCATGAGAACTTCAATATGATTTATCTTAAAATCCAATGTTTTAGCTCTCTTTGTTGTTGACATTGCTTAAGTGTTCCAAGGACGATGATTCTCTAAATGATTAGCCTAGAGATAAAAATTTGGTAAACTTCAACATATTTGGTTTAACTCAATAATGGAAAGGTCTCATGCTCAGTTTCTCCTCATTATCATACCTAACAACTTCAACATGCATCAATTTGTTGAGGTACACTTGAGGTAAGGTGTTAGGTCCCTATAATATTAGTGCATTCCCTCATTGTTATTGTCAGTGTAGCCTCATGATTGTTATTTTTGTGTTCATGTTGTCCCCATATTATTATTAGAGTGACCCATAGAGGCCCACTATTGTTATTTTTGTTTCCTTACATTATTATTGTTATGTCGGCTCTCATTATATTGTGACCTCTTAGAATCCTATATATAGGAAGGAGGTTTTGTCAGTTGAATCATCCAATACTTTTTCATTTATGTCATGTAAATGAGGGTTCCCCCTCAAATATAATCATTTTTAATATGTTGATCTATCTATTTGTGAGCTGGCTGCATAAAATTTCGTATCAAAGCTTTGGATTCTAGGGATTCGCTACTTCAAATAGGCCATCATGGAATTTTCATTATAACATTTTTCTATGAAGCTTCAAATGATGAAATTGAAACCCATTGAGCCGAAATCTTGATTAACATTTTGTACAAATTTCAAATCTTGTCTCGCTATATTTTTGGAGATATGATCTGAGGAAGTTAGGGTTTTTGCAGGCTCCATAATTCCATCTCAAGTAGGTGGCCTTGGGAAAATTGTCATAACTTTCTCTCTGAGCATTGAATTTAAATTTCATAAAAATTGACAGAAATAGAATGGGATTTAGTTTGTTGGGTATCATTTTCAGGGCCAAAGCTCAAAACAGTGACACATGACACTCCCTAAAAGTTTTCTCTATTAAATTAGTCTATAATACGGTCATCATGGGAGACTGGTCATAACTATTTATTGAAGAATCCAATCCTGATAAGGCTTGCGGAGTTGGATATAGGAAACAGAGGGCTACGACAAAATGAAATTTCATGCCTTGGATATCCGAAATTACAGAGATACGACCGATTCAATATCAAGCTCCTATAAAGCAAAAAAAAGAGTGTCTTTTTTTAAATATTGTATAACTTTTTTTTGAAAAATAAGTTTGAAGAAGCACATATATAATTGTTTGATTTCAAAATGACTCGAAACAAGAAAATGGTAACACCTAGTAAGCAAGCATAAATATATAGTAAGGCACATGAAGAAGAAGAATAAATGCAACATGATATATCAAAATTATGAGACCAAGTGCAACAAATTTCACTCTCACAAAGAGTAACCAAAAATGAAATGGAAGCTAAGATGGATGGTTTGAGGCACAACTTAAAACCAGACATGGAAGGTTTGAAGGATGGCATGAAAGCTAATATGGAGGTATGAAAACTAATATGAATGGTATAGAAGCAAAAATGAAGGCAACATGGATGATTTGAAGAATGATTTAAAATCATACAAGGAAGGTTTCAAGGAAGCTTTCACAAAGTTGCTGCAGGAAATGCTTCCATATGGCGAAAAGGTATTAGATTAAATTCATTATGAGAACAAAAGAAATGTTAGTCATCATTTCAAAGACTCTAACATTGAATTGAAGACCCACCATATTCCAAATATTGATATGAGAAGGTTTGATGGCAAGGATTCGATAACATGGATACTACAAATGGAGCAATATTTTGATCCTCATAATGTGCAACACACACAAAAGGTACACATTGCAACTTTATATTTAGAACATAATAAGTTTGTATGGTATCGATCTCTTTTTTCTCGTAAACCCCTTGTCACTTAGTCGATTTTTATGGAGTAAATGATAACACATTATGAGGATACAAAGAGCAGCGCATTCTTTAGCCAATTGATAAACCTCAAACAAAAGGGTTCAATGGTAGAGCACATTGAGCACTTCAAAAAAATTAATATAAGGGTAAATGGTATTCGAGAGGAGAATAGGATTGTTGTGTTCATAAGTACTTTAAAAGATAACATCCAACATGAGATTCACCCTTGGGAACTTGATTCATTGGAGAAGGAATTGAGGTTTGCAAGGGAAATTGAAAGCAAAATTATGCAAACAAGGAATCCTAACACTCACAACTATAAATATGGAAGTGTTATTGCCCCTAGCCTTCCACAACCTACAAGGTTGACACCACAACAATTGGAAGAAAAAATAGAAAAAGGGATTTGTTACAATTGTGATAGGAAATACACTAAAGGTCATAAGTAACCTGAGAAGAAATTATTTTACATAGATTGTGAAAAGGAGGAAGAAAAGGAATAAGAAATAGGAAACGTAGAGCATATACAACATGAACCAACTATGGAGAAAGAAGAAATGAATCTGACCATATCTTGGAATGCATTGGTAGGAATTACCACTCCTCAAACTCTCAAGATAGAAGGACATATACAGATGAAAAACATAATAGTGTTGATTGAGTCAGGTAGTACCCATAATTTTCTTCATTGTAAGATAGCTAAGGAATTGAATTGCTTCCTATATCCAAAACTAGAGTGTCAAGTGATGGTTACAAATGGAGGAACCATAAATTGCTTTGGAAAGTGCCATAATATCTAGCTATCCACTGGAGAATATATATTGAATATTCCAACTTTTTCCATTCCAATGGGTGGTGGTGATGTTGTACTAGGAGTCCAATGGTTACAATATTTGGGTACGATAGCTTTTAATTTTCAAGAACATTTCTTGAATTTTTTTTGGGAAGGAAAGGAAGTTGAATTAATGGGTATTGCAGTGAAATGAGGAAAGATAATTGTCTCTAATGGCATGAGAAATATTCTAAAGAAAGAACAATAAGGCGTAATTTCACAATTATGTTCACTAGAGGTTGCCACATCAAAATCATTCCAAATTTCTCTAGATCTCCAAAAAGTCTTGGACCATCATTCCAAGGTATTTGAGACTCCCAAAGGTCTCCCACCTATTTGTGATCTTGATCATGCTATTCATTTTATTCCAAGAATTCTTCCTCCAAAAATTAGGCCTTACCAATATCCCTCTACCCAAAAGAGTGAAATTAAACTTATGGTTGTAGAAATGCTAGGTGCTAGTATAGTTCAACCTAGTCAATGTTATTTCTCTACTCCAGGAGTATTGGTTCACAAGAAGGATGGATCATGGCACATGTATCTAGATTATAAGGAGATCAACAACCTCACTTTGAAAGATAAATTTCCCATTCAGGTCATTAATGAATTATTAGATGAACTACATCGAGAAATTTACTTCACCAAGTTGGATATTCATTCAGGATATCATCAAATCATAATGAAAACTGAAGACATCTTGAAAATAGAGTTTAGAACTCGTGAGGGTCATTATGAATTTTTAGTCATGCCTTTTGGCCTTACCAATGCACCTTCTACATTTCAAGGTTTTATGAATTCCATTTTCAAACCCTTCCTTAGAAAATTTGTGTCAGTATTTTTTGATGATATACTAATCTACATCAATTCTTGGAAGGATCATGTTCAACATGTTGACACGCTTCTCAAATTATTGGAGGAGAATCAACTATATGAAAAAACCTTCAAATGTTTGTTTGGAGCACAGGAGGTGGAATATCTAGGTCATATTGTATCTCATGAAGGTGTTAAGGTAGACCCTAGAAAAATTAAATGCATTAAGGAATGCCAAATCCCCACTTCCATAAAGAATATGTGACGATTTCTCGGGTCGACGGGGTATTATAGCAAGTTTGTTAAGAATTATGGGAGAATAACAACACCTCTAACAACATTAATGAAGAAAGATGCATTTTCTTGGACTCTAAAAGAAACTAAGACCTTTAAACATCTTAGAGAGGCAATGTTTGAAGCATGAGTCACTACAACAAAACCAGCGATTAGCGTCCCTTTTTACTCTTTTTTTTGGATCTAGAGCCCATTTTTGGTGCTATTTGCATCCATTTATCAAATATGGTGCAAAACTTGACACAAAATTTGCATCAAGTTTTGCACCAAATCTTACGCCAAGTTTAGCACCAGGTATTACAATAGGTTTCGCACCACGTTTTGCACCAAATTTTATGCCAAGTTTTGTGTCATCCTTTACACCAGGTTTTGTTCCAGGTTTTGCATCAAGTTTGGCACCTATTTTTGTTTGACATACTTTTGCATCCTCATTTGCATCCACTTTTTGCACCTACACTTGCATCAACTTTTGCATCCTTTTTTGCATCCTTTTTTAAATCATTTTTTGCATCCATTTTTTCATCCATTTGTGCATCCCTTTTGTGCCAAGTTTTACATCAAGTTTTGTGTCTAGTTTTTCATATAATTTTGCATCTACTTTTGTTGCATCCACTTTTCCATCTTGTTTGGCATCCATATTTACATCCTCTTTTGCATCTATTATTGTACCCACTATTGCATCTAATATTTTTGTGCCACAATTACCGCCTAGTTTGGCACCTCCTTTTGCACCCACTTTTGATTATAATTTTGAATCCACATTTGCATCCTCATTTGCATCTAGGTTTTCATCAACTAATACATCTATTTTTGCATCCCTTTTTGTATCCAATTTTGGACCAGGATTTGCATCGGGTTTTGTGTCTCGTTTTGCATCTACTTTTGCATCGACTTCTATTGCATCCACTTTTGCACACAATTTTGCATCCACTGTTGCACCCATTTTAAATTTCGCTTTTTGCATCCCTTTTTACATCTTCATTTGCATCATACTTTGATTCTTTTTTTGCATCTATCATTACATCCACTTTTGTTATGCCACAATTTGCACCATGTTTTGCACTCACTGTTATATCCACATTTGCTTCCAATTTTTCATCCATGTTCGCATCAAATATTGCATCTATTTTTGCATCCACTTATGTGTCAGGTTTATGCATTGGATTTTGCATCTCGTTTTGTATCTACTTTTGCATCTACTTACATTGTATCCATTTTTTGCATCCAATTTTGTTTTGCCTATTGCATCAATGTTTGCTTCCACTTTTACATCCATTTTTGCATCTTATTTTGCATATTTTTTGTCTATTGTTACATCCACTTTTGTTACACCATATCTTGCGCCTACCATTGCAACCACATTTGCTTCCACGTTTGCATCCCCTATTGCATCCACTTTTGTTTCATCCATTTTTGCATTTGCTTTTGTGTCCGTTGTTGCATCCACATTTGTTTCACCACAATTTGTGCCAAGTTTTACACCTACCATTGGACCCATGTTTGCTTCCACTTTTGCCTTCATGTTTGCATCCATGTTTGCATTGACAACTGCATCTACTTTTGCATCCACTTTTGTGTCAGGTTTTTCATGTTGTTGTGCATCTACTTATGTTGTATCCACTTTTCATCCAATTTTACTTCTATTGTTGCCCCCATTTCTATGTTCGCTTTTGCATCCCTTTTCCAACACTCATCATATTTTCTGCATTGATGATATTCCTTATGGCATTGACAATTATGAACAATTGATGACAATGTCAATAATATTGACAATGATGAAAATGAAGATGATGGCGATGACATGAATTGTGATTATGATGATAAAGACGATAGTGGTTACAATGACAATGATGATGATGGCAATGATTATGATGATGACGATGCTAATGACGTTGGCGAATCTTCCCAATTTTAGATGTTGTCATTTTCATAATCATAAGCATTATCTTTGGTTTCATCATCATCGTTTTCATCTAGGTCATCATCAAAAACTATAATGGCATGAATGATGATGATTACAGCAATGTCGATAGAAATTTCATTAATGATGATGATGGGGATGATAAAAATGACAATGACGATGATAATGGTGGTGATGATGATCATCATCGATCATCTCTCAAAAATAGAGTTGTTATCTCTCTTACGTATATCAATGTGTCCTAAACAACCCTTTTCTAGCACTGATCACATTTTTTGGGTTGATGATATTTCTTACAACATCTACAATTATGAACAATTGCAAACAATGTCCATAATGATGATGATGATGGCAAGAATAGTGATTATGATGATAATGTAATGATGGCAATAACAATGACAAGGATGTGATGATGATGACAATGATTATGATAATGAGAACGACCTTACAATCTTATGGATTCGTGAACAATTACTAGTTTCAATACCATCTTTTGGATACGTATTACTATCATACTTTTTAGATTTTATGTCTCTCTTGAGGTATCTTACTATAATGGTGTTGTCAACACTAGAAAGATATCTTGTTGTAATGGTGGTTCTAATGTTAGCACTAGCAAAGTTTTTGTTAAATTTTGGTTAAAAAAAACCGATTTATGCATTTATTTTGACAATCTATGTAAAAAAGTAAATAACATCCAATTATTTTGACTGTAGTCCCATTGATTATCATGAATTCACCAGTCTGAAGACCATCTTCTACATACATATTATTATTAAACTTTTTGCATTATATCCCTCTTATATCTTGTTGTAATGGCAGCATTAGCACTAGAAAAATATCTTGTTGTAATGGTGATGTTAGTATTAGCACCAAAAAAATCACTAAATATAATTCCCTAAGTCCTATATATAAGAAAAATCAAAAGAAAGGAAAATAATGCCCAATGAATGGTAACTCATGTATTCACACCCTCTTTGGAAAACATATGAATATATACACTCCTAGTCACACTTGATCACATGTTTGTGATGGTGAAATCATGAAGTCCTCTTTTCCCCTTTCATTTTCACTTCATCATTTAAGCACCTAATTGAGGATCTAGGGAATTTTTCTTGCCTAAGGGTTTCATGTCTACTCTTGGTTTACTTATGTCACACTACGGTCAATCGTGTGACAGAGTGAAATACTTAAGTTTGTGGAGTTATTAGAACAGTGTATTAAGTTAGTCACCACACACACATGTATTACATGTCATTGATCCACATGTGTGGGTTGGAGACTCATTGATTGAGAACTTTAATGGATACTACTTTAGGGCCTTGATGGTATATCTTACAAAATTGCTTGGTAAACATTGTGATTCATCCTTTCTTTTCCTCGAGACACTTGATAATATTGAAGTCACTCCCAATAATCCACGGAGATGGGGAGTATAAATTACTTGTGCTGGAAATAGAATTGAGAAATAGAGGTTTTCCATTTGCGATATTGGAGTCATAGACATTGGATACATTGGAGTCTATGATTTGGATATTTGAGTCTATGATTTGGATATTGGAGTCATAGACATTGGATATTATTGGAGTCATAATGTGAAAATAGGTAAACATATTGGTAACCTTGATGTCTTGATCATTCCAAATAATAACCATTCCACCCAAGTATATCTAATCATCAATCACTACTATTTGGAAATTCCTCCCCCATTTTATAATTATATGAGGTAGAACCTCACTTAATATTTTTATTTCTTATATCAACATTATTGACAGGTGCTTTGCATACCATTTTTCTTTTATGAGTATTTGTTTTCCTTTACTAGTGAGGTCCCTCATGTTCCATGAGACTATTTTCATAGATAATTTACACCGAAAGGAAGTATAATGTGACTAAAAAAAACTTGTTCCAAGATTTATGTTATTGGACAATGCCACTTCATGACTCCTATATTTCCTTAACCTGGGACTGAATGGTGAACTTGATAGCCTTAAGGGAAATTAACTAATGAAAATCTCAAAAAGAGGTGACTTTTGACTTTATCACATATAAGTTAATATACTAAAAAAAATATCCATAAAAATTTCATCAATCAATGAATCTTTAAAAAAAATATCCAAAACAATTTCATCAAGCAATGAAGCATTACATTATAAATTACAATCTATAAACCTTTTGGGAACTTTTTGCTAAACCATGTTCAAAACCAACATATTTAATATTAATATTTAACAATAATATGGAAAATAACACATTTTCATAAATTAAATAACATGTTATCAATCCTAAGAAATGTCACTAACATAAAACTAAAAAGCATGCAACTAATTGGAATGACCACTCAAGGCCACCATAAGAGAATTAATCTATTAAGGCAAGGATTAATGGGGAAAGAAATCTACAAAGGACAAAGGAAAACCTATTTTAAATTTATTGTTTTATTAGGTGCAAGTTGAACATCTCAATATATAATGAAGAGAAGAATTAATTTTGTTGCATTGAGAAAACCCAAGCACATTCTATAACTTAGCAAGGAAGAGATGTATAATACCCATCTCAGTGACACAATGCATGGCATTAAGTTACTTTTTGATATATAATTTAAAGTTATATCATAAAATCACAAATTTAGCATGAATGGATGTTTAAAATTCATTTTTATAAAAAGAAAATATAATTTTTGTTATAAAAAAAAACCAAAAACTAAACATATTTTTTTAGAAAATAAAAAAAATACTAAACTGAATATATATTAAACAAAAACTAAAATTAAGCAAATATATATATATATATATATATATATATCTATATATATATATATATATATATATATATATATATATATATATATATATATATATATATATATATATAATTTAAAATAATTTTTTGAAACACTTCCCTCCATTCTAAGAAGCAAAAATAATAATAGAAATAAGGACAGACAAAAAATATTCCTTTCCTTGGTAAGTTTTTCCCACCATTCATTCCACTCACTTGAGTTATTTCATAAAACAGATATAAGTGTTATTTCACACTCTTTTGGCAAAGCCTATTGAGCTTCTCTTATGATATATCTATTCCTTGATGGAGTCCTTGATATATTGATCAAGTTTTGATTCCTTGGAGATTAATTAGAGCAAAGAAAACATGAGTACTGTTAATTCCAAGTTCAATGCCTCTAATGGTGGACACAAGGCAAGGGAGGGGTTGCTATCGTGGTCATAACTCCAAGTTCATTGTCTCTGATGGTGGACGAGGCAAGGGAGGGGGTTGCGGTCATGGTTCTGGTCATGGAGTTTTCTCTTTTACATTATATGTAGGGAGTTCAAAGCAATTTGAAAGGAATCATTGTCGTCACTAGGTATAATGGATTAAGTGTGATAATGGATAAAATGAAGTAATTATTTGTGAGCATTTTTTCTTGAATGAACATTAGGATCCATGTTATTATAGAGAAAATTACATGCATTAAAAACAACTCAATATTTCATGTGACATTCATATTGTATGCGACTTATTTTTCATTAAAAACAATTTACTTTTTCATGTGACATTCTTTTTTTGTTAAAATTTCTTCTATTTCTAATCTGAATTACAATTGTAATTTGAAATAAAGCTTCCAATAAATATTAATTTACCAATTCTGCATGGAAATCATAAGAAACATTCACAATATAATATGAAGAACAAATAGGTACCTACTTCATATGGATTAATAAATGCTTTTACTACTTAATGTGAATTACAAGTGTTATCTTAGTTGGATCTCCAATATATCTTAAGCCATATATTCATTTCATTTTTAGTACTATTAAAGGTTATTATGTCCTACCTCATTTTATTGTTAGCATTGTAATAAAAATGTGCATTTTGCTGTAGAATTAGTACTAACATGTAATATTGATTTTTTTTCCAGAACGCTATAGGTAATGACCACAAAGATGATGATATAGACTATGTTTAGATAACATCATATATCAGAGATGATGATGATTAGGATGGCGATGGCATTGGTGATGATTATGTGGATGATATTATCAGGATGGTCACGATGATGATCATGGAAATGATCATGAGGATGAGCTTGACTATGATTTTCGTGGTGCTAGCTAGCCATGCGTTATTTTTTATATTTAGTTGGATGTCTTAATATGGTAATCATACATTTGAATTTTAGTTTATTTGAATAATGATGATGATACTATCGGCACTATCTTGTTACCTTATGAATATGTTGAAAATTGTTTACAATTTTTTTATGAAGAATTATCATGTATGACGAGATTCCTATTTTTTTATGGATGTTGTGAATTTACCTTAGCATAATGATATCTATGAAACATTTTTAGTTGATAATCTTACATTGACTTTTAGTTGATTTTATTAAATATGATGATGATATTATCATTTTTATCTTGTTATTTTATGTATATATTGAAAAATATCAACATTATTTTGATGGAGAAATATTATGTATGATGATATTACTATCTTTTGATGGATGTTGTGAATTTACCTTGGAATAATGGTTTTCATGAAATATTTTGATATGATAATCACACATTTCAATATTAGTTGATTTGATTAAAGATGATGAGTATATTATTAGTATTATCTTGTTACTTTATATATGTGTTGAAAACTATCAATGCTTTTTTATGGAGAATGATTATGTATGATGATATTACTATTTTTGGATGTAATGTTGTGAATTTACCTTGGAATAATGACATCTACGATAAATGTTTATTTAGTAGTAATATATGTATATTGAAAATTGTCAATGATTTTTTGATGGAGAATTGTTATATATGAGGATACTGCTATATTTTTTATGAATGTTGCCAATTACCCTTAAATTTGTTTACAAATAATAAGTTATGAATTTGAATTGTGATATATTCTTAAATGTGTTATACATGAAAATACCTCCTCATCATCTTGGAGGAGAATACTATGCTGTTGGTTGAAATACCCCTTTCTCCTAAACTATATAAGCCTATAATATAAGTTATGTACGATGAGGACCACGATATCCTAGTCTATAACAAGTTGTCCCCTTCATCTAACTTTTGTTATCAAAATTCTCACATTAGAGGAATTTTCAACTCAAAAAATAACCACTTAAGAAAAAATTAAGAAACTAATAAAATAATGCCATGTAGACAATTTTTAATATATCATTTTTATTATTCTTTTACCAAAATTACCCAAATAAATGTCACATTTATCAAAATAACTGTATATGTATTTTATATTTAAATTAATCTATTAGCACACGATTTAATAAAATTTAAATTAAAAAAACAAATTTAAATTAAAAAAGCAAATTCAAAATTTCAAGGAAATTTAAATTACCCAAATAAATGTCACTTTTATCACCATCTACATGTATTTTATATTGAAATTAATTTATTAACACAAGATTTAAGAAAATTTAAATTTAAGTTACTCAAATAAATGCACTTTTTTCAAAATAACCATATGTTTATATTTTATATTTAAATTAATTTATCAATAGAAGATTTAATAAAATTTAAATTAAGAAAGTAAATTTAAAATTTAAATTAAATTTAGGATTTATGATTTTATATTTAAATTTATTTATTTAACACGGCATGATATACTCTTCATTAAAAATATTCTCGATATTCTAATTTGTATAGATTAAGATATTAATCTAATTTTTAATATTTAATATAGTTTTGGGTCACTTGGGCACTATTCACAGTTAAATTAGGTAAGTTATATTATTAAAAAAAAATCCACTGCCTAGTCACAATTGTATGTCTTTTAAATTTTAAAGGATTTTGATTGGATTACACATTATGACATGGAAATTCAAAGTTAACATTTTAAAATGAAAATTCCTCTAATGCGAGGAAAAAAGCTCGAGTTAACTAGAATTTGACACTCTTGTTCACTTTTGGAAACTCATATGGTGGAATGTAATCTCTTTATCATCATCCTTAGCTTTTTCCTAAAAAATAAAAGCATACAAAAGTGGGAAAGAGCCATAAAGCATGGGGAAGCTTTTTCCTAAGCACAAAAGCTTCTAAAAAGTGGAAAATGCCATTTTTATATGAGGAAACATTATTCATCCAAAAGCTTTTGCCAAAATTGAATTAATGAAGAATTTGTGAAATATTCATAGCCTTCACTTTCCTATATATTGGAGGCTTGGCCATTAAGGAAATTATGGGAGTTCATGTATTGTCACACTACTGAGATTTATCCTGAGAGGGAGAGTTTTGGAGCTAGGAATTGGGGGAGGTATTGTTGCAACTGCATCTAATGGTTGTAAATTTCCTCCAACTCCTTTATTAATATAGATTAGTTGTTCTTCCTTCCATATGCTACTATTCATTCTTTACTTATCCTATTTAATTAAGGAATGTATGGGATTTTGGTTTTTATTTATTTATTCAGTAAAATTTATATGCTTATGATAGTTTCAATTATCAAGATATTACGTTGTGAAGTTTTCTTTGTTCTCTCTCTTGTGTGTAGGACAAAGATTTGGAGCTATCTAGGAGCGCTTCCCAGCTACACTAAAAACTCTAAGAAGACCTGCATGCGAGGACTCACATGAAATCATTCTTCTTTTCTTAATCTCTACTCTAAATATTGATCTACTAAGAATCCTGAGACTTAGAACAACCTTTCTCTTAATCAATCTATCTTAGGTTTTTGGGATAAACTAAGAGGGTTTTATGTTCATCTAACTGTGCATTAAATCCTACAGCAAAATGATATTTAGAAACTGTAATATATTTCACTATGTAATAAAATTAGTAAAATGGAAGTAAAAGTAAAACTCTAAACAAGAAGCCAGAAGTGGATGTAACCATCGATGCAAAATTGGGAGTAGAATTTGATGTTAAACTAGCCATCAAAACAAGATGAAAACAATGAGACAAAAAGAGATTTAAAGTAGATAAGAAAGGGTGCAAAACTAGACACAAAGAAGGGAACAAAATAGGGCATACAAAAAGATACCAAATTGGGTGCAAACAAGGATGTAAAAATGGACACCAAAATGAGGATGCATAGAATGGTGTAAAATAAGGATGCAAAATTGGGTGCAAAAAGGATGTAAGAAAAGACACAAAACAAGAAGCAAAATGGGACTAAAAAAGGGTGAAACTAAGGATGCCAAAAATGATGCATAACTAGATGAAAATTCAAACTAAAATCTAGGTGCAAAATGAGATGCAAATGTGGACACAAAATGTGGCAGAAAAAATGATGCAAATTTGGATGCCAAAAAGGATGCAAAATTAGACACCAAAAAGGATGCAAAATTGGACATAAAAAATGGTGAAAAATTAGACATAAAAGTAGAAAAAATGGTGCGAAAATGGGCATAAAAATGGCTCAAATTTGAATGCAACATTGGATGCAAAATGAGGTGCAAAAAATGATTCAAAACTTGGTGCAAAAACAAATGCAAAAATAACGAAAAAAATGGCTCAAAATTGAACGTAACATTAGACACAAAATGGGATTCAAAGGTGGACACAACACATGGTCGAACATAGGGTAAAAATTTAGATGCTCAAAAGGATGAAAAATCAGATGCAAGAAATGTTCTTAAAAATGATGCTAAATTGGATGCAACAAATGATGCAAAACTAGGTGCAAAATAGGATGCAAAAAAGGGAGACAAATGAAACGAAAAAGTGGATGAAAAAAATGGTGCAAAAATGGATGAAAATTTTGGCACTAAATCGGATTCAACATATGGTGTAAAATTAGATGCTAAAATGGTGTAAAAAAAGGTAGAAAACTGATGCAAAAACAGATGTAAAAATAAGTACAAAATTAGAAGCAAAAAATGGCATAAGACTAGATGCAAAAAATGGCACAAATTCGATGCAAAAAAAGGCACTAAATCAGATGCAAAAGATGGTGTAAAACTTGATGCAAATTATGACACAAAAATAGAAGCAAAGAATGGCACAAAATAGGGAGCTAAAAATGATGCAAAAATAGATGCAAAAAATGGCACAAAACTAAAAGCAAAAACTGTTGTAAAACCAAATGCAAATCTTGGTGCAAAATATGATTCAAAAAATGATGCAAAATTTGGTGTAGAAAAAAGATGCAAAATTTGGCGCAAAAAAGGACGCTTTAAAAAATGTACAATAGAGCCAGATTTAGCGCGAGGCTGCTCATCCCAATGGAGAGAAAAATACACTAAAATCTGGTGCTAAATCTGGCGTAAATTGCCTGTTTTGTTGTAGTGAGTCTTAGTTATGCCATACTTCACAATAACCTTTATTATGGAATGCGATGCCTCAATAAATGGAATTGGTGTTGTTTCAATTCAAGAAGGAAGACCCATTGCTTTTGAAAGTCATCCAATCAAAGGAAAGTATTTACACAAAGCTATTTATGAGAAGGAAATGTTGGCAATACTACATGCACTAAAGAAATGGTGACCTTATCTAATGGGAAGACACTTGAAGGTAAAAAAGGATCATGATAGTCTTAAATACTTTTTAGAAGAAATATTATCTTCAGAAGAGCATGAAAAATGGGTCAGAAATATGTTGGCTTGTGACTTTGAAATCATCTACAGAAAAGGGGAGAAAAATGTTGTTGCAGATGCACTCTCAATAAAGGATGAGGATGTGGAAGCATTGGTTTGTGACATTTCTACTATCCAACCAGATTGGATAACTGATGCAAGGGATGAATGGTAGAAGGACGAAGAAGTGTCAAAATGCATTCAAAAGGTGCAACAAGATCCTAGTACATCTGATACATTCAGTGGGAAATATGATTCATTATGGTAAAAATATCACTTATACCTTTGTACAAATTCCCAACTCAAACAAAGGATTCTTTTGGAATTGCACACCTCTCCCTTAGGAGGGCACTTAGGATTTTTAAAAACTTACCATAGGGTTAAGAATATTTTTTTGGGATGGCCTTAAATATGATATTGAAATGTTTGTGGAAAAATGTCTGGTTTGCGAACAAAATAAATTGATATAATTAAGGCCTTAGGTCTATTACAACCTTTATCCATTCCAAGTCAATGTTGGGAGGATGTTTCAATGGATTTTATCACATGATTACCAAATTTGAAGGAAAGAGTGTCATCATGGTGGTAGTTGATAGAATTACCAAATATGCATACTTTTGTGCATTATCTCATCCATTTAAAGAGAGTAGAGTTTCTACTGCATTTATGGAAACAATTCAAAAGCTACATGGAAACACAAAGATTATTGTAAACGACAAACATCCAATTTTCACTAGAAATTTTTGGACGAAATTATTTTCTTGTGTGGGTACTCAATTAGCTCATAGCTCATCTTATCATCCTCAATCTAAAGGGAAAACTGATAAAGTAAACAAATATTTGAAAGGATATGTTTGTTGCTTTGTATCTGATAAACATACATAATGGGTCAAGTTGTTACCTCTAGCTGAATGGTGGTATACCACATCCTTCTATACTGTAGAAAAAATGACCCCATTTATGTCACTTTATGGATATCATCCACCATCCATCACATCATCTTTAAGAGAAAATTATAAGGTTCAAGCAGTGGCATATCACATTGATCATGAACAAGAAGTTATCCAACTCCTAAAGGATAACCTCACTTTGGCAAAAAATAGAATGAAACAACAGGCAGATCAACATTGCAATGGAATTTTTTTTGATATAGGTGACTTGTTAGGTCCCTATAATACTAGTGATTCCTCTATTTCTATTGTTATTTTAGCCCTTATTGTTATTATTGGGCCCCTATTCTCCCCATATTATTATCATTGTTCCCCATAGAAGCCCACTATTGTTATTGTTGCGGCCTTATATTATCATTGTTATGTTAGCTTTGATTATATTGTGACCGCTTAGACTCCTATATATAGAAAGAAGGTTTAATCATTTGTATCATCCAAGAATTGTTCATTTTTGTAATGCGTAGAAGGTTTCCCCCTCGAAGAAGCTAATTTTGAAGTCGTTGATATATCCTTTCTATCTTTTTGTGAGCTGGTTCATAACATTTGGTATTAGACGTTCAGATTCTAGGGTTTCACTACTAAAAACATGTCATCGTGACATTTTCGCTATAAAACATTTTCTGCGATGATTCAGGAGCTATAAAAAACACATTTGCACTGAAATCTCGATCATCCTCCGGTCCATATTTCGGATCTTGTCTCACTATATTTTTGGAGATATAATCTAAGGAAGTTAGGGTTTTTGCAGGCTCCCGAATTACATCCCAAACATGTGACCTCAAAAAAATCATCATAACTTTCTATCTGAGTATCAAATAGAAATTTCATAAGAATTTACAAAAAGATGATAGACTTAGTTTTTTGTTCATCATTTTCAAGTATGAAGGTTGAAACAATGACACGTGGAACTTCGTACAAGTTTGCTCTGCGGAAAAAGTGTATAATCAGGCCATCTTGGGAGATTGGGCATAACGCTTTCTTAGGGAATCCAATTTTGATTAGACTGGTGGCATTGGAAAGAGGACTCAGAGGGCCACCATAGTCAGCAATTTCAAACCTTGGAGATTTGAAATTTAAGAGATACATCATATTCAATATCAAGCTCCTACAAAGTGAAAAAAGGTGTAGTTTTTTTTTTAATTGCATAAGTTTGGTTTGAAAAATTAGTATGAAGGAATTCAAAGGGAATAGTGAAGCATAATTATGATTAATTGATGCCTCGAAGAAAGAAAAGGGAAACACCTAGTAAGAAACATGAAATATCTAGCATGAATCATGAAGAAGAGGAAGAAATGCAACAAGGTATATCAAAATTATGAGACCAGGTGCAACAATATTCACTCTCATAAAAAGTAACAGAAGCTAAGATAGATGGTTTAAATAAATTCGTGGAAGCTAATATGGATGGCGTGGAAGATAAGATGCAGCGTTAAAGAAATGCATGGAAGCTAAGATTAATGACGTGGATGCTAAGATGGACGGTTTAAAGAAAGGCATGGAAACTAAGATGAATGATGTGGAAATTAAGATGGAAGGAAAAATGGAAATTTTGAAGACAAATTTGACAATTTGCTACAAGAAATGTTTACCAATGGTGAAAGGGTAGTAAAGGAAACTCATGATCAGAAAAAAAGAATTGTTAATCATGATTTCATAGACTCTAATATTGGACTGAAGACCCACCATGTTCTAAAGAACGATATCAGGAAGTTTGATGCCAAGGATCTCATAACATGGATACTACAAATGGAGAAATATTTCGATCTCCATAATGTGCAAAACATAAAAAAAGTTACATAGTGTAGCTTTATATTTAGAACCAAATCAGCTTGTATGGTATCGATGGCTTTTCCCTCATAAACAAATTGTCACGTAGGAAATTTTTACATAAGAAATGATAGCACATTATGAGGATAAAAAAAGAAACACCTTTTTTAGCCAATTTGTAAATCTCAACAAAAGGGTTCAATGATATAACACATTGAGGACTTCCAAAAATTGAATATAAGGGTAAAGATATTCCA
Organism: Pinus tabuliformis; assembly: GCA_031772625.1. NCBI lineage: Eukaryota > Viridiplantae > Streptophyta > Pinopsida > Pinales > Pinaceae > Pinus > Pinus tabuliformis. The sequence goes on along the minus strand of CM062817.1, from coordinate 1,889,294,919 downwards.
GAGGAGCATAGGATTGATGTGCTCATAGGGACTTTAAAGGATAACATCCAACATGAGGTTCACCTTTGGGAATTTGATTCATTGGAGAAGGAATTCAGGTTGACAAGAAAAATGGAAAGAAACTTTATGGAAACGAGGAAGCCTACCACTTAGAACTATAAAGATGGAAGTGTTGTTTCCCCTAGCCTTCCACAACCTACAAGGTTGACACCACAATAATTGGAAGAAAAAGGGGAAAATGGGATTTGTTATAGTTGTGATAGCAAATACACTAATGGTAATAAGTGTGCTGAGAAGAAAATATTTTACATATATTGTGAAGAGGAGGAAGAAATGGAATAAGAAATGTCAAAAGAAGAGGCTATACACCACGAAAAAACCCTAGACAAAGAATAAATGATTCCGACAATATCTTGTAATGCATTTTCTCGAATTACCACTCCTCAAAGTATCAAGATAGAAGTACATATCAAGAAGAAAAAGGTAATAATGTTGATTGATTCAAGCATTACCCATAATTCTATTCGTTGTAAGATAGCCAAGGAATTGAATTCCTTCCCATATCCAACACGAGAGTGTCAAGTGATGGTTGCAAGTGGAGGAACCATAAATTTCTTAGGAAAGTTACATAATATCAAGCTATCCATGGGAGAATATGTATTGAATAGCCTAATTCTTTCCATTCCAATGGGTGTTGCTGATGTTGTATTAGGAGTTTAATGGCTACAATCCTTGCGTACAATAGCTATTAATTTTCAAGAACTTTTCATTAAATTTTGTTCAGAAAGAATGGAAGTTGAATTAAGGGTTATCATAGGGAAACTGACAAAGATAACCAGCTTCAACGGAATGACAAATCTTCTAAAGAAGGAATAATGAGGCGCAATTGCACAATTATGTTCGCTAGAGGTTCCCACGTCAAAATCATCTATTTCTCTAGATCTCCAAAAGTCTTGGGAAATAATTCCAAAGTATTTGAGACTCGAGAAGGCCTCCCACCTATTCGTGATCGTGACCATGCTATTCGTTTGATTCCAGAAACTGTTCCTACAAACATCGACCATTGTAGATATCCCTATGCCCAAAAGAGTGAAATTTAATGCATGGCTACAGAAATGCTAGAGGCTGGTATAATTCAACCTAGTCAAAGTTCTTTCCTTGCTCCAATAGTATTTCTGCACAAGAAGGAAGGATCATGGTGCATGTGTCGAGATTATAGGGAGATCAACAAGCTCACTAGTAAATATAAATTTCCCATTGCTTTCATTGATGAATTATTAGATCAATTGCATAGATCAATTTGCTTCACCAAGTTGGATCTTCGTTCAAGATATCATCAAATTAGAATAAAGATTGAAGACATTCTGGAAAAAACATTTAGAACTCATGAAGGTCATTATGAATTTTTGGTCATGCATTTTGGCCTTACCATTGCACCTTCTACATTTAAAGGTTTGACGAATTCCATTTTCAAACCCTTGCTTAGAAATTTGTGTTTGTATTTTTTGATGATATACTAATCTACAAGTAGTCTTGGAAGGATCATGTTCAACATGTTGACAGGGTGCTCAAACTATTGGAGGAGAATCAATTATATGCAAAAAGCTCCAAATGTTTCTTTGGAGTATAAGAGGTGGAAAATCTGGGTCGTATTTTATCTCATGAAGGTGTTAAGGTAGACCCTAGAAAAATTAAAAGGAATAAGGAATGGAAAATCCCCACATCCATAAAGCATATGTAAGGATTTCTCGGGTTGACATGGTAGTATCACAAGTTTTTTAAGAATTATGGGAGAATAGCAGCACCTATAACAACATTATTGAAGAAAGATGCATTTTCATGGACTCCAGAAGTAGCAAAAGCCTTTGAACATCTTAAAGAGGGAATGTGCCAAGCACCAGTCTTAGCTACATCGGACTTCACAAAAACCTTTATTGTGGAATGTGATGCCTAAGGAAATGGAATTGGTGATGTTTTAATGCAAGAAGAAAGACCCATTTCCTTCTAAAGTCACCCAATCAAAGGAAAGTATTTACACAAAGCTATTTATGAGAATGAAATATTGGCAATACTACATGCACTTAGGAAATGATGACCCTACCTAATGGGAAGACACTTCAAGGTAAAAACGGATCATGATACTCTTAAATACATTTCAAGACAAAGGTTATATTCAGAAGAGCAGAAAAAATGGGTCACAAAGATGTTGGGTTATGACTTTGAAATCATTTACAAAAAAGGGAAGCAAAATTTTGTGGTAGATGCGCTCTCAAGAAAGGATGACGATGTTGAAGCATTACTTTGTGCCATTTCTATTATTCAACCAGATTAGATAAGATAAGCAAGGGATGAATGAAAGAATGACGAAGAAGTGTGGACACCCATTCAAAAGTTACAACGAAATGCCAATACATCTAATACATTTATATGGAAAAATGATTCCTTATGGTACAAAGATTGCTTATACCTATGTAAGAATTCCCAACTCAAACAAAATATTCTTATGGAATTGCACACTTCTCCCTTAGGAGGGTGTTGGGCCTTGAAATTTTCATTCACTTCCATTACATTTTCATTTATATTTCCATATTGTCACCTTCACTAAACCTCTATTTAGTTACATTTACCTCCATTTCATTACATTTATGTTAATGGGAAAAGTGTCTATTCAGAACGACCCTATCCCACTGAGGTGTGACAATGACCTCAGAAACAAACAGGGAAAACTACTCTTGTATTCTCCTTTATGAACTATAAACGAAGAGGAATAGGGTGAACCAACCTGTGTCTTGCGCTAGTCCTTTGATCCAATCTCTCTCCTCTTTGAAAACTTCCAGCTACCTGCTCCCTTACTTTCCCAGCGTCACTAAGTTCCTGCAAGATCACAGAAGAAGGAAACTACACAAAGACATGGACTTATGTTCATAAATAGCTTAGGATCAGATTTAAGCTAAACATAAAAATATAACAAACATCAATGATATACAAGCATGTAGGAGAAACTCAAATAGTTTTATTGATAAAACAAGAAGATCCAGGAGGAGTTACAACCGATGATTCCTGATCCAGCATCAACCTCCCAGTATAGAATCCCCTCTTCACCTCCAACAAAGCATAAATCACCCAATACTCTGATATCTATCTCAAAACCAACAGCAATTCTCTGCAATGTACAAAATTCCAGCCTCCAGGATCTCTTGGTGAGGGATCCTGTTATAGCTCCAAATCTCACTCTTATGGTTTGTGATGCTGCACTCATGGCCTAGGGTAACCCCTCCTTCCAGACCTGGTCCTAAAATTTAAAAAACAGTGTTTTATTCCCTATACGCGACATTGCCCTGAGTTAAACGCATGTACACGCGGGTATGTCTATACCCAACCCCCGTGTATGTATTAAAACACTTTAAAAAATAAGGAATTCCTCATTTTCGGGCGGAGATCGCGGGTTTTACCTGCTGATCACCTGTTAGTGCCCGTGGCCCAACTGTTCCCAACCAACTCCTAACTAAAAAACTACTTTGGAGATGGTATAAAAAGACATCAAAGGGAAGGCCATGGGGAGAGAGAGGAGAGCAAGATTACTATGCTGAGATTTTTCCATTAGACCAGGTCTGAAGTCCTTGGTGCTTTCTGCACTTCCCCCATATTGCATAGGAAACCCTTGTTTCCATGTGTATTGGTGATCATCCATCCTTTATATCACCATTGAGTAAGACTTGGAAGGAGCTCTTGTTGGAGGCTTGAGGCTGGAACGAATCTGGGAGGAAGCTTTTCTTGGAGCCTGTTGAAGATGTTTCAGGTGAAAGATGTCCGTTATATGTACTTTACTTGCCTTTATATAAAGAAACATGTCTTGGTTCCCGAAACAATCTTTCTTTATGCTTATGAGATTCTTGTCTTGAATTCTTATGCAAGTAGTTACTTAAAGATTTTTATAACTAACTTTATAGCATGAAGATGGTTTATATATAAGTATTTGTCCATGTGTTGTTGTGTTCTTTGATTTGTTTGTTTTACAGGTCAAAGGAGAAGAAGGGAACTCCAAGAAGGGTTTGGACCCTAAAGGCCTTCTCGGACGTAGGACCTTAGGTACGTACCCTAAACATTAGACTTTGCTTACAATAAAGATAATGGTTGTGCGTGTGTTTCTTTGAATAAGCAATCTTCGGTCTGGTAGAGTGTTAACCCAAAGGACCCTAGGGGTACCTTCCCCTCAACCAGAATTGGTGACTCCACTGGGGAACAACACTCTTGTTGTTCCTATTTTGGGTAGTCCTCAAGCCAATCAAGGCTCAGCCCCTCTGTTTGTTGGCTCTGACTGTCTGATCTATTCTTGAACTATAAGCTTTTCCAGTTTTTTCAGTCTGTATTTTTTATTTTTCTTGAAAATCTTCAGATACGCTGTTTTCCTAGATTACAGAAGTGTATATACGCAAGTTGTACTAAGTGAACCCACGTATACGTGTGTTTCCTCAGTTACAGTCGCGTGTACACGCATTCTGCACATCACTGCAGGAGCGTATATTATATAATTTTCAAGATTTATAAATTTTCTTTTTGTTGAATGTTTGTCTGGTGGTTTGGGTCAGTTTGAAGCAGTCATTTTCCAGTAACAGTTCTCTATTTGACAGGGGGCATCTTGTTTTGAACTCTCTCTAGTTATAAGGAGTATTAGTCTTGTTTTCGTTGATTGCAAGCGTCATTGTTTTTTGACATACAAGATTTCTGGTTAAGAGTCTTGACTGCTCTGTTTTGGTAGAGTAGGAAGGTTGGATTCAATCTTTGTGTTCATTTTGTTTCAGTGACCCTTTTGTTTGCTTAACGAAATCATTTTTGTGAGCGTTTTCTCCTTCGTTTCGGAAATTTGTTTGTTACCATTTTCTTGAAACTTGTCTTTTGATCTTTGGACTTTCATTGCTGCTTTTAAGAGTGATTTCAAGCGCATTTATTTTTGTTGGATTTTCATCATTTGAAAGGTGTGAATTCACAAAAGTGTTTGGTTGCTTATTCACCAATCAGTGGTGTCAGTATTTTTGAGAGCCTTATTTGAAAAAGACTTTTTGGTTTGATTGAAAGAAAATCTTTTGAAAGTTTTGAGTTTTGCTTTCTTGAACTTGCTTTTCATTTGATTTCCTTTTTTGCGAAGTGAAAGTGCTTTGGGTTTATCTTAGAACTTGTTTTTATTGTTTGGACGAAATGATTGGTAACACATCATCTTCTATCTAAACATTTTAGTGGCAAGACAAATTTGGTAAGTGAGCAACTTTCCTTCTTTGTTTTTAGAGTAGTCTTTGAATCTTGCATCCACATATAGTTCTTGCATTAGGATAGATTTGCATATCTTTTTAGGCATATATAGTTTTGTTAGTTTTTGTGAGTGCGGAGTCTGAAAAGAAAAGTAAAATTTGTTTATATTAGAAGTACCTTCTGAACCTCATAGAAATTGCTCTTGATCGAAAACAAAAAGTGCATGTGCATGTAGCTAAGTTTTATTAATTTCTTTTGCGTCCATAAAAACACCACAAGTTTCATCTCCATTACCTTGTGACTTAAAGAACAGCCTAATAAAATCAAGCACTAATTAAAATCCATTAGAAATTTTTTTTTTAGTCAGTTACATCAACAAGTTTAGGATTTTAGGGCCTTGGATTAGGCGAGTGGAGAGTTAACTCTCCAAGGCCACATAAAATGTTAAACGTAAGAGTCTGATTAACGAGAGTAAATCCAATAGCTTTAGGAAAACCAGGAAAGCTCCGGATCTGGGAGTTAAGCACGAGGGTCTGTGAAGACAGGGAAGAGAGATACCCCCTCTCCTACTTGTCCGAACTTACCTCACGACTATTCCACCTGGCTTCTGCGACGAGTTGGTACCCATAGTTGCCTCTCCTAGGGATCTGCATAGGTGGCTGCAGAGGGAAATCCCGTGGCACCTGAGGTTGACGTTGTATCACTCTCAACAGTACTACTGGAGAGCACCCTTGCGAAGCTTTGGGGCTTGCACCGGCGCAGGCTGTTGTTAGGAGGTCAGTGTAACTTCCTATGATACCTTCGCTGATAGGACTGGGCCCTCATCATCCCAGACTATCTTCGGAAGGTCCCTTGATTCACTTTCTCGTATTTTGGTGTCCGGTCCTAATCACCCGGAGCGGAAATACTTGGAAGATTGTTTGACTGGTTGTATCTTTAGGGACTTTATAGTGTGTGTGCTCTGTGCTCCTAGTTGGCCTAGCTTTTAATTTTTTGAGTCTTTAGTTAGATCATAACAAAAATTCAAAGCGGCTGACCGATCTCCAAGACGGTCTTGAAGACTTCGTGGTCTCTCGCCACCAAGTTTAGAGCCTTCTCCTAGAAGGCACAGAGGCAATACTACCGGTGGGGTTCGTCCCACGCCGGTTGACGCATCAGGGATTGATCCTCCTTTCAGGGACATTAGCGGCCAAGCAAGGCCTAGCATTTCTGAGCAAGAGAGGGACATTCCAGTCCTTTCTCGAGTTCGCTTTCAAGCGGAGAATAACGTAGAGGTAGAAGTGTCGTGGCGGAAAAAGTCATTTGGGCTGACACAACTGACCTCCCTAGGAGTTTACACTCTCTAGCGACAAACAAGACAAAATGGAGTGATATTTCTCTAAATATACCTTTTACAACATGAAAAGTACAAGTGTTTAGGCTTACCTTATTCCAAAACGCTGTTGTTGTAGTCCGTCCTTGTCAATCCGGATGAGCTCCTCCTTCAACTCAATTCCTGCAACCACAAACAATCAAACAATTACCGAGCACTTGTATTTCATATAATAAAACATACATTCAACATGCAGACCAAGGAACACATGAAATAACTCATTAACACAAGCTATTGAGAAAAATAAACCAGTTTGTATTAATAACGAAACAAAGAAACTCTTACAACCTGGCCTTGGTGTTGTGCAAGTTCCTCCCAGGGTCCATCAAGTGTTTTCCTCTACTTTGACAAAGCTCACCCACTTCAAAGTAGAATCATGTAAAGACAATCTCTCCTCACAAAGGTTCTAATGGAAGACCTAAATCCTGCAGCATTTACCCAAAGAAAATGTATAGTTTCAACCTCCCTCCTTCTGGCTCAATGCCTTTATTTATAGTGCTGTAAAGAGGTTATTCAGGTCCACTATCAATGGGATCATCCCCCTCTATGGGTGGGATAGCTCCCTTATTGATGGGATAAGTCCCCTCTTAATAGAGATACATGAACCAACTGGAGGCGCATCCATTTCATCAAACCGACCTCTAGAATGTTCTAGAAGTAACCACAAGTAACTTTCTCAAGATAAAACTTGTGCATTTTGCCTTTTACAGAAGGACGCACCTGTCCTTTAACATACAGAGCGTCCATGGACGCAGTTTTTGTGAACATGGCCTGCGTCCCTGCAGGTAAGGCTAGAGAGAACCTGCGACCCCAGAGATAAACATAGTTTTTACAAGACTTTCTCTCTTCTTTGAGTTTGAGATGGATGACAGAGGCATAAGACTTGCCTAAGAGGGTAGCATGACTGTTGATTTTGAGCCATACTAACTGTAAGTAGTCAAGGTGACCTTTTTTAGTGTAACAGATTGCCCCCTAAAGTGCGAAGCCTGGAATAGATTGGTGTTTTGTAATTCTAGGAAGGGTGAAGCGCTTTATCATTTCAAGGATTGACTTGTGGATGACCTGGTTGGAACCTGCAATTTTCAACACAAAATACATGTATAAGATTATATCATCACTGAGGTAGGCATTCCCATACTCAGATTCAAAACTTTAACTAATGGACTAACTATTCTGATACAGGAATGATATTGCAGTACATCATTTTTATAGACTTTTGTAGACACAGTATGGACGCAGCCATCTGTTTATGATTAGTCTACATAGATAATGAATACAAAACTCCTCGCAGCCTGGATGGTAGAAACTAGATCCAGGGTCTTCACTTCTACTTCCCGAATTGGTACGATTCTAAACATGTGATTAAATGATTCGATGTCGAACATGTTAGAAACCACTTGATTACCAGTCGATGATGTAAACTGTTAACAAGCGTGAGAGAGACCACCAGTAATGTCAATGGTTCTCAAAGTACCAAGCACAACCCGTGAAATGTGAATAGATGTTTTGATGTCGAACACTTCACGAAATCCTTTGATCGAAAGTCAATGATGTAAACTGTCGTCAAAGGCGAGAAACCTACCATTGATGCATGCAGACTTCAAGGTACTGTCGATTCCTAAGTCATCTTTCTAGATAATGTGTCGATGTCGATAGAAAGCGACTCGTTGCAGGCAAGCCTGCAACACGAAATCATTGTTCAAGTTGAAGAAATGTTGCTGTAAGGACTGACTCAGGGATGGTCAAATGGATGATAAGTATTTTGCAGATGAAAGTTTTGCTCGCAGACCTCTTGAACACATAACGACACAACAGATGGTTTGGTGACGAATAACTCAAAGTTAATCCCTGAACCCGGTTAAAGATTTTCAAAGTGATTTAGTCAACTGTGAGGTAAAAGATTTCCCAACCCAGGTGAAATGCAAAAGTGTCGTGTTCAAGAGTGGTAATAAAGTTTCGCTTGAGACAAAAGGTGACAAATAGGTTCATTCTTCTCTCTTTCCCACACCATTTCTAGCAAGTACCTCTTTATTTTTAACAAGCTTGAGGAGGATAACATATGCTTGGTTATAATCTCATCCTTCGGACGAGTCCAACCTAGTTTAAATTCGAACCCTAGGAAGGAGTGGTTCGTTCCCGTTTGTAATTGAACAGGTCCTTTACTGTAAACGTTTAACGAGCCCAGTATAGGAGAAACTCGGCGTTTTTCAATTTTAGAGAGTCTGAAAAACTTAAGGAAACTCCACGTTGAACTTTTTCGTAAGTTTGTGTCCCTCAAGCCCGAAAAAGTATAAAATAATATCTGGGGGAACCGCTTGATCTTGCGACCAAGGAGTACTTTCATAATAGTGTCGTCGACCTGAAAAGTAAAAAGCGATCAAAGACACGTCGTTTTAGTTCATTATCGAGTTTGAAACGACAAAAACCCGACAATCTTTTCCTGATTTTACGGTCAGAAAAGAGCTAAAAGGGGACCGTCTTTTAATTCCGTTTTAACGAGTGAAAAAGAAAAACTCGGCGATCTTTTCATGTTTAAGGAGTCAGAAAAGGGCCTAAAAGATGACTCTGATATTTTAATTTGTGAAAATTACAACTTCCCTTGAAATCCCTTTGTCCTGCACAAAAGCGACACATTACTCATACCTGTTTAAAATAGGCAAAAATACGTCGAAAAACATCTTTTCATGGTAAAAAATGAACTCATTCACCCAAAAAACCTATAAAAAGACCTTTTAACATGTCATTTTTACCGTTTGACTTTGGAGGTTGAAAAAGGAGCTTTTGACAAGAAACTTCCCGTGGTCGTTGCGGAAAATCTGACCGTCGGAATCGAACGCCGCTTCATCCAAGTATTTTACACATCCTACTCTGCATTTCTATCCGTTTAGAATTAAGTTTTAGGACATTTTTTGGGGGGGTTTTGGTTCAAAATGCGCCTCTCGGCGGACGCAGGTGCCCTTCGGGTGACCTGCGTCCCACGACTTTTTCTCACACGGGAAAATGGTCGGGGGACGCAGCCTGCCTTCAGGCCAGCTGCGTCCGGATGCCCTGTGCTACAAAGTTGGGGTGCGTCCTCCGAGAAGTGCGCATTTGAAAACCCCAACTCCCTCAAAAAACCACCAAACTTCTTCAAATCAATTTCTAACTGACTTTTTTGATATGCAGGGCATTAATCATGTTAGACTGGAGAGAGAGAGAGAGCACGTAGAGGAAGATGAAGCTGCAATAAACCACCAACCCTCTCTGGATGCCTTAAGAACATGCGGGTTATACAAATATTGGACCATACCGGGCATGAGGGGCCAGGTAAGATTCTTGGAATGGCTGGTTGAGTGATGAGACGTTCAAGATCAATGCTTTTACATAGGAGGGCACCAGCTCGAGATAGAGCCCTCGGATGTATACTTTCTCACTGGCTTGCCAAACAGAGGTGAGCAACTCAACCTTGCGGGGACCAGGCCGGGTGGCCAATCCCTTGATGATCTCCCCGAGGAGTGGTGCAGACCTGGGACTCGCCATAAAAAAGGCGTAGAGATAAAACACATCGCTCTACCTGAACTCAGAGTTATTGCGTTCACGGTCACCAGGATTTGCGGCGCGGCCGCTTTGCATATTGCTTCCGGATCCCAAATGCGGATGGCAGTTGACTGTTACCAAGGAACCATATTCAACTGGTGTGAAGGTGTGTCGGCTCATATGAAGAGCCAACTGACCAAGGCAAAGAACGGACGACTAAAGACTTTTGGATATGGGCCTATAGTCGTGAGCTTTGCCTTGGAGAGAGTTCCAATGCTGATCCCTCAGCAACTCACTGTTGATGACTTGGGTCCTCGGGAGCCAAAGCTGATACGATGGGTAGCGGTGATGGCCCGGCATCCTGACGAGGGCACGGCAGTGGTTCGATTCTCAGAGAGTTACTTTGACTGGTTAGAGGGCCAGCTTTTTGTGATACAAGATTTTCCATATGCCGGAATGGATTTCAGAGGTGATCCGGACATGGTTCTTCCACAGGGAGAACAATGGGACGACAGAGGTACTTTCATTTTCACAAGTTTTCTGGTTATGTATTTTTTTTATTTTTCATATATATCGTCTCAAACTAACAGTAAATTTTTTTAAAAATGCAGATGTTGGTCCACAGTATCCAGCCAATCTCCGGCCTTATGACAGACGACATCCAGCTGCACCGGCACCGGCCCCACAGGACGCAGTTGCAGACGTACTAGCTGAGTTGGAGCATGACCTAGATCGTCTCACGGTAGACATACCCAAGACTACTATGGACGACATTCCTATCAGGCTTCAGCGTTTTGTAGTCGCAGTCCCTGGACCGTTTAGGAGATTTCTGCGCAAGGTAGCCCGCGCAGTGGTGTCGTATAGAGAGCACCACCAGTGATTGACTAGTCACTTTTTGTAGTCACATGTGACATTTTTGACTTTTTGTACTATCATTTTGCCGATCATAAGGTGTTTTCAACCTATGATCGAAGACGATGTATATATTTTTTGGACACACTTCTATCTATATATATCACTATTACCGGCTTATCTTGTTTAACATGTATGATGAAATGTCTTTAAATTTACTTGCATGATTATTATAAATGTCTGTCCAACACTCGAGAAGCAATTGCATCTGCTAATGTATTCAGGGACCTTGGAATATGTTGATATTCAATGTAATCAAATTCACGTTCCAAGAGACGCACTCTCAAAAACAACCTTAACAACACAGGATTTCTAATGGCATAAACTCTATTAAGCTGTAATACAACAAGTTCAGAATCTAACCTCACAATCAAACGTCGAATTCCAAATGAAATAGATTCGGATAATAATTCAACCACTGCACTATATTCTGCAATGTTATTCGTTGTTTGACCGAGGCTTACCCCATGCATAGAAACTAACTCGTCAGAGGGTGAATAGATAACCCAAGCTGCGGAAGAGATATTCCGTGTACTACGACAAGCACCATCAGCAAATCCAATGTATGTTTGGAGAGGCGTCGACATCTACAATATCAAGAGTAAAACCAAGATAAGCCAAAATAATGACGAAAACCACACTCGCTAAACTAAGCACACTGACTAAACTAACACACTTGCTAGCTAGAAAGGAAATCTAACCTATCTAAAAATTTCTCCATCCATCATTTTAAGCATAATACCTCGTTAGGTAAAGTCCATTTCTGGGTTTGCCCAAAGAGTCCCCATCAAAATCAACTAACTCATAAGCCCCTTTTGCTAGCTTTCGCTTTACAATGTAGGGCCCATGCCACACGGGAACGAATTTTCCGGCACCTAGCTTATCGTTAGCTTGATCATATAATAGTACTAGGTCTCCTTCCGAAAAACTTCGAGGAGTTACATTTTTATCGTACTGGGCTTTCATTCGTTTTGCGTGAGTCTCGATAGCTAAAGTAGCGTCACGTCGAGTCTCATCTAATTTAACCAAGTATAACAACCGTTTCTCCTCTTCGGAAGTAGCTGGAAGTAGTTCGACAGCCATTTGAAGTGATGGGATTTTGCATTCAATAGGTAACACGGCTTCTAAGCCATAAACTAGCTGAAAAGGGGTGAAACCTGTTGAATTTTTCACTGAAGTTCGATATGCCCATAGCGCCGAAAATAACATGTTATGCCAATTCGTTCGATGGATACCAATGATCCGTCGAATCATGACGACTAGAACTTTGTTGATTGACTCAACCAAACCGTTGGCTTGTAGATAATAAGGTGTAGAGCTATCGTGGCACAAACCAAGCTGGCTTGTAAGCTCAGTCATCATGACGTTTCGAAAATGGCTCCCATGGTCAGTAATGATTGCTTGTGGGACACCAAACCTAGTTATGATATGATTGAATACGAAAACTGCAGCTGTCTTGCCGCTTGCATCGAATGTAGGCATCGCCTCGGCCCACTTAGTAAAATAATCAACCGCGAGGATGATATACGCATGCCGCCCGGCCGAGTGAGGGTTACAAGTAATAAAGTCAATGCCCCATTTGGCGAATGGACCAGCGGCAATTATAGGGTGGAGAGGAGCAGGTGGAGCGCGCATCTTGCGATCAAACACTTGACAGTTGTGGCATTTTCTGATGGCAAGGATACAATCTTTGAACATAGACGGCCAGAAATAGCCAACGCGCAACACCTTCTGAGCTGTGGCATACCCAGACATATGACCGCCACATGCTCCAGAGTGATAATCATTCAAAACTCTCTCAGCCTCGTCGTGAGTTAAACAACGTCGAAAAACTAAGTCTGCCCCCAGGCGATAAAGTGTATCTCCAATAATTCTGTATTGCTGGGATTGAAACTGAATTTTTCGACGGTCTTCCTTGGAAGCTTCAGGCCGAAAGGTTTGGGTTTGGAGATAGATGATGATATCCCCATACCACGGATCTACAGTGCTAATAAGAAACAAAGATTCGTCCGCAATGGACTCCTCTGCCACAGTCTCTGTGTCAACACTTGGGAAATCACACATCAATTCCGCGAAGACTAAAGATTTCTTAGACTTGGACTTTTCAAATTCCAAGTCGAACTCTTGCAGGATGACGATCCATTTAGAGTACTTGCCCCCTAGTAGTTTTTTTGTCAAGATATAAATCATAGGGTTGCAATCCAAAATAACCGTAGTTTTGCGGAGAAGAATGTAGTGACGAAAACGCTGGACAGCTTGAACGGCTGCCAGGGCCAATTTCTCCACATGCGAATATTTTAACTCAGTTGGATTTAAGGTTCTGCTAAGATAATATATCACATGCTTTGCCTTGAATTCATCTTCTTGAACTAACACCATTCCAATGGTGGAATGCGAAGCTGCGAGGTATAAAAAGTAATCCTGGTTGTAGTTGGGAGGATGCAATAACGGTGCATGGGTCAACGCGTGTTTTAGTGCATCAAAAGATTGTTGGGCAATCTCGTCCCAAAAGAATTGTACGTTCTGTTTCAACAACCGTGTAAAACCTTTAGTGGCCTCGGCGTAGTTAGGGATGAATCGGCGTAAAAAGTTCGCTTTCCCTTGCAAACTTTGGAGTTGGCGCAAACTCGAAGGAGGAGGCAATTGGATGATAGCCTCGACTTTCGAGGGATCGACACGAATGCCGGTTTTGGAAACAACAAATCCCAACAATCGACTTGTTTCTATACAGAAAACACACTTGTGGGGATTCAACCGAATTCGATAATGCCTACACCTCATAAATATTGCTCGTAAATGGACAAGGTGATCAGCTCGACGTAAAGAATGAGCAGGAAAATCATCGAGATAGGGTTGCACAATGTGCTTGATGTCATGAAACGCATAAGACATGGCCCGTTGAAAAGTAGCGCCGGCATTCTTAAGCCCAAAAGGTAATTTGCAATAAGCAAATGTCCCCCATGGACAAATGAATGCCGTTTTTGGTTGATTGTCAGGTAGAATATTGATTTGATTATAACCTGAGAAACCATCCATGAAGGAAAACATCTCACTTCCGGCACAATCATCAATTATTTGATCGATATAAGGCGTAGGATAGTTGTCTTTTGGACAAGCTCGATTGATATCCCTATAATCGATACAGATTCTTATTGTTCCTTGTTTTTTATTGACGGGAACAATATTCGATACCCAATCCGTTAACGGGATCGGATAAATGAAACATGCTTTCAACAGCTTTTCGACTTCTGCTTTAATTGCAGCTGCTTTTCGAGGGTGAATCTGACGCAACCGTTGCCGAATGGGTTTAGTATCCGGGTAGGTTTTGATTTCATGAACAACAATGGCAGGATCGATTCCTGGCATTTCCTCGTAGGACCAGGCAAACACGTCGCGGAATTCTTGGAATAGGGCCTTCTAAGTTCGGATTTCTTCTTCAGTACATGCGGCACCTATGTGAATGTTCTCCTCAATTCCGGGCTTCACTGATATATCAATGGGAACAGTACGAGAAATATTCCCTAAATTCAGCTCTGAATCAGAATGTTTCGTTGGATCCTGAGCGTCTTTGACATAATCAGTGGTAAAGATAGATGAAAAATCATTTTCAAATGCATCGCCCTTAGGTAAAAATGAAGATCTGTGATGGAGATCTTCCCATGGTAGATCATCTACACTTAGGATTTCGCGAATTCGTTCGTCAGATGACACTTCTTCGGGAAACGTTATCCGTTCTAAAGGTGAGGTGAAAAGTGACTCTTCACCGACCACATTCATTTGGTCGGGTTCGGTTGAATGAAAATCAGTAAAAGACATAAGAGCTTCATAGGCAATTTCATACGGACTCAACGGCATAACATCACCGAGGGAATCTAGCTCAGAGTCAGAGGGAACATACCAAGGATCATCGTGAATAATGTTTTCTGACGTGATCATATGAATCGTTGCAAATGAAGGATCTACATTGAGTGGAGGAAGAGGAAAAGTTCCCAGTAAACCGGAATCCTTAACTAAACCTACACCAATGTCCTTGTAAGGGATTGTCGTTTTACCAACATGTTGGATAGTTTCTGAAGAGGATGGGTCGGATGAAAAGTATGTTAGTTGGTCAATAGTCACGATCTTACCGTTATGTGGAAACTTAATGACTCTGAAGACCGATGAAACGACCGCTGTCATAGCATATGACCAACTTCGACCCAAAAGAAGGTTGTAGTCTAGAGGGGCATCAACCACTTCCACATCGAGACTAACGGTTTTACCTTCGACCCCTATAGGCAATTCTTGTAGAATACCAAACGGACGGAACCCACGGCCATCAAAGGCCTTAAGGATGGTGGGGGATTGGTTCAATGAAGGAGAACCAAGCGATCTCCAACATTGAATTGACATAATACACGTAGAAGCTCCCTCATCAATCACAGTCCGATGAATAGGCCTGTTTTTGACTATCACTGGGATTTGGAAAGCCATTTGATGGGGGAGACGCGGTGTACTATTTTCTAGATCAAAGATCATTAGGTTTGGGTCCTGAACATCAACAGCTCCAATAGCCGACAAAAGCAATTTTCGTTGTGCTGGACATGATTGTAGCACTTCGAGTGCCGACATTGCTGAAGGTGAAACAGCTAAGTCTTCAACAATGTTGTAATTCTGGGCTGCTCTCGCATGTGGATTGAAAGCAGACCTTCGAAGTACACCCTTGGCGGGCGGCTTAATCACTAAGTCTGGGTTAGGTTTCTCGATCTGTAGTGGATCGGAACCAGGAGTTGAGGTTGATGGGTTAGAGTGAGAAGATTCTGCTTCTTTACCATCAACAGGAGCCTTACTACCATAATCTTGCGATCGAGTCGCAATCCTGACATGAGACATCATCAAAATGGGTTCTTCACTGGAATTCGAAGAAGAACCTATCATCTTATTCTCCTGCTCTGGAAATGGATTCTTTAACACAGCAGGAGTGGCGGAACCTTTAACTATTTTCACTACCTCGGCCCGATGAGGGCAGTCTCTCGTAAAATGATCTTCGTCACAAATGAGACAAGGATAACGAGGTTTGCGTTTTTCGTCATTGGTTTCCGACTTTTCTACTTTCTCCTTTGGAGCCTTGTCTGCTTTGGCCTTCTTTTTCCCTTTCTTCTTTCCACCATTTTTTGGTTTGGCCGCAGATGACTCTACGGCGTGAATGTCGGCGGTGAGTTCAGGAGAAGACTCTCCTGTCGGAGAATCAGGCAAAGTGATAATTGGAGTAGTTGAAGCCTTGGAAGACTTCTTCTTGCTCTTCGTAGTCACGATACCAATCATACCATCAGCGGCATGAGATCCCGAAGGAGCAGCAGCGATTTGGTTTGACTTGGGAAGATCCGGTATTTTCTCGTGTAACGTACCCTACTGAGTATAAACTAAGTCAAGGTACTGTGCTTGAGCAATGACTTGCTCCTCAGTAACTACTCCAGCCTTAGCTACATCTTCAGTAATTCGTGGTAATAATGATTTGACAAACCATTCAGCTAAGATTTGGTCCGGGATAAAAACTTTCACTAATCTTCTTCGACGTCTCCACTCATGGATGTGATCAGAAATGTACGTGGATGTCGATTGTTTTAGCGAAGTTAATAATTCTGTACCATTATCATATCTGACTGGTAACTGAAAATGAGTTAAGAACGAGGTAGCTAACTGGCTAAAGTTGTAAAAAGAGGCCCGTGGCAACTCAATGTACCACTTGGCCACGAGACCAATGAGTGTACGCTGGAAAAGACGTAAGCGGATGGAATCATCTGAGATGGAATTTGATGCACACCAGAGGTGGTAAGTCATCACGTGATTGGATGGATCCTCTCCAGACTTACCTTCAAACTTCGGTATATCGTTGGGCAACTTATTTGGCATTAGGCGCGTCAAGTCGGGTAAATCTAAAGTCGCAATAAACGGTAACTGACGGTTAGGATCTCTAAAATTCTGAGTCACAAGACCAGCCCCAGGAGGAGGATATCCAGGATAACTAGGAACAGGAGTTGCATTTGGGATATTATATCCTCCTGGAAAACCAGGATTAACCGGACCGTACTGGGGTTGTTGAGGTTGATGATAAGTGTACCCAGGATACGGTTGATACTGGTAAGCCGGTTGTTGGGCAGCTTGCGCAGGTTGATACGGTCCCTGGTACGGAGGTTGAACAAATTGAGGTTGAGTAGTAACAACCGTACTTGTACCAGGTGGTCCTACAGGCATCTGGACTGTGGTTTGGACTGTAGATCCAGACAACGGTACAGATGTCTGAGGAGTGGTTACAGGGACTGTAGAAACTGGAGCTGCCGATACTCCAGAAGTAACCATGGTAGATGTAGCGGTAGTTGCTGCAGCCGTGTGAGGTGGAGTACCAGGTGCAATTGGCGGCTGAGTAACTACCGAAGTTACAGGGGTCTGAACACTTGACTGGACAGGTTGCGGTTGCTGGGGTGGACCAGGAACTACAGGTTGTCCTGCTTGAGGTGCCGACTGTATACTTGGCTGCAACATCTGTTGACCCTGTGAAGGATCCCATGTTAACAATCCAGGGTACTGACTCGTAACAGGTTGAGGGTACTGAGATCCATAGCCGTATTGAGGATAGGGTTGATAACTGTAAGGTGCAGTCCCATATGATTGCCCTTGAGGTGGTTGATAACTTTGGCCAGGGTATTGACCTATAGGTTGATAACCTTGAGGTAAATACGAGTACTGGGGTTGACCTTGACCTTGAGGTTGGTATCCTTGAGGTTGATACTGATACTGAGGTTGACTTTGGGGTACATATTGAGGCTGGGGTGGATACCCTTGGGGTTGATACCCTTGAGGTTGCCCCCCAGACACGAATGAAGTACCTTGAGGTTGCCCCCCAGGCATTAACGAAGGTTGTCCCCCAGGCGGTAATTGGACACCTTGAGGTTGGTTAACGGGAGTTGAACCTGACATCATATAAACATCACCTATACGCAATGGAACATTACCACTGTTTCCAACTAATAACCCATGATCAATGGGTCGAGGAGATGCTCCTGAAAAGGTACCAGAAAGTGATTGATACCCAGCAGGAACAGAAGGACCACCATGTAAAAATGATTCAGGACTTTGCGTAAACACAGATGACTGACCAGACATATTTACAGGAGTATGTATTCCTCCGGGTGGAAAAGGAGTACGAGGTGTAGAAAAACCTACTGAGTTGTCTAAAAAATTGGTTAAAGCAAGGTACCAAGGTTCACTTCTAGGAGGACTGTAAAAGATGGATTCACGCTCCCTTAAATCAAGGGTAATTATATCTTCAGAATCAGAAACGCCTATTTCTTCCTCTGGAACAAGTTCTTCTATAGCAATTAACCCAACAGGAAGATTTTCGGTGATAATTCTTTCTATTCTTGGTGAACCAGGAACACTAGGAGTTGGAGTAACAGGTTCGGAAATTTCAGGTTCTTCGCCTGTTTCACTGGCAGATGAAAAACTACCAGTAAGCTCGGAAACTGTAACAGCTTCGGGATTGTAACCTGTTTCTAAACTTTGGTAATCTGGATGGACTACCAAGGCAGACTCTCCTTCTTCAGGTGAACCTACACTACTGTCCCTAGAAGGAGTTACAAGGACCTTTAAACCTTCTAAAACACTGGGGTCGTCTCGAGGAGGTGAACCCCTAAGTTCACGGGATCTTCTCAACAATTCGGCCATAGAAACAACTTCAGGAGACTGGCCCTCAATGCGACGGGACCGTCTCGGTAATTCCGCCACAATTAATGATTTTAACTACAACACACGAAAACAAAGTAAAAAATTTCAAACCGAACCACCTAAGTCTTCTAAAGAACCAAACAAATTTGAAGCACACGCCTAAATAATATAGAGTGTCAAAGCACACACAAACAGTATCTTCTGGACCAAAAGCGCTAGTTGGTGATTAGGTCCAACCTCGCAGGATTCAGTACAGAAATGGCGGGTGGAACAGTTACGCCGACAACCTGCTTAATGAATAGACTGGACCAAGTACCTCCACTTTAACCGTCTCGAAGTGAAGCG
Organism: Pinus tabuliformis; assembly: GCA_031772625.1. Classification (NCBI taxonomy): domain Eukaryota; kingdom Viridiplantae; phylum Streptophyta; class Pinopsida; order Pinales; family Pinaceae; genus Pinus; species Pinus tabuliformis. Next base: position 1,889,275,823 of record CM062817.1, on the reverse strand, counting down.
TACCCCCCAGAAAATCCAAGTGAGTATAGCCGACGTCTGCTCCAAGTACAGTGGGACCTTCCCTCCACCGTCACCTTGGGTAGAATCCTAGATATTATGGCCACTAAGGTTACCAATCACAACAATTACACCTGGGGGAACAGTCTAAACTCCGACAGCACGCAAGGGCAGAGTAACAAGCTCCAATCCCCTTACCGGCTCCTTGACAGTAATCCAAGGTTTACCGATAAGTGACCCCTGGCTCCTCGACAATGGTTAATCCGAGGTTTACCGTTTTTAATACGTACTGTCTGGCGTCGTTCCCAACGAGGGAGGAATGATCCCCTCACTGGTTCGGACACGAGCTCGTGCTTCTCCTTTAAGAGGAGCTTTCCCAGAATGTAACTGAAACAATTGGATTTGTTCTACTCAAGATAGACTAACTGTTTGGTTTTGTAGTCTTGGAGAGTTAAGTACTCACCTACTCCAAGACCCTAGCCTAAGCTATGTTGGTGCTTCAGAGCCCTAGAAAATAAAAGTTACTAATTCAATTTTAATTTAAGCGTTACTTTTAAGGTTGTTCTTTAAGTCAAAAGGTGATGGAAGTGAAACTAGTGGTGTGTTGACTCGACTCAAAACCACTACAAAATGCACCTAGGATGATTTATCCACTACTTTTGCTTTTTCGATGAATTGTTTTTAACTAAAAATTTGAGAGAATGCAATCTTTATAAAAGCAACTTCTTAATTGAAGACAATCAAAGAAACAATTCGATTTTCTTTTCCAAGCATAAAAACATAACTTCTCTTTACATGCACGAAAAACTCTTTTCTTCTTTGAAAAACAAAAAGCTACTTAAAACAAGACTTCTAAAGAAGATGTTTTTGAATTTTTCTTTTAATAAAGCAAACAAAACTAATATAACCAAAAATCAATCTTTAACAACTATCAAAATCTATGAAAATCCACTCATAAGCAAACTAAAGGCAAATTTATTCTAAGCAATTCTAACAAGGTCAAAACCAACAATGATTATTCTAAGGCGTTTTACTTGATCACAATCGAATCAAGGACTAGCTTATTGCAGAACCAAAAACTAGCCAAAACAAAATTCTAATCTTTTTGTTCTTTTTGTAAAATGGAAATCAACACTTTATAAACAAGCAATTCGAAATTTGACCCAAAACAACTTAAATGGCAAGCTGCTCAAACAAGGAGACTTTACGACAGGCCCGACTTCCAAGAAGGTTGACTAACTAGAGAGATCTAAGGCTGGACAACTTTCTACGCTCAAAGTCACTACAGAACCTATCCAAAAATCAAACCCTAGGTCTAAACTTCGTTGAAATCCACTAAAACACTCAACGCTCACAAAACTAGTTCAGGTGAGAATTCTTGACAGGGTACTAAAGGATCTGGGCAGAAAACACTAAGTAAAATCAAAATCTAAAAGCAATTTGAAGCAAAAATGAAATTTTCTTAACTTTTACAGGAAGACGCAGGCCACCCGTTGTCACAGGTGCGGGCCCGCACTGTGCAGACGACAACAGCGCGTCCAAGGACGCACTGTGCAGTACACAAAGAGTGCGTCCTTCTGGAAAAAGAAAGAAAAACCAAAGCTAACTAAATCTAAAGCTAAGCCACCCAAATACTAATTCTCACAGTCAAAAACCAGAAAATAAAAATCATTTTCACAAAGCAAAGTTCATATAAAGGAAAAGACTCATTCATTAATGGATTCCCCAGCGGAGTCGCCAATTTGTCGTGGCGGAAAAAGTCATTTGGGCTGACACAACTGACCTCCCTAGGAGTTTACACTCTCTAGCGACAAACAAGACAAAATGGAGTGATCTTTCTCTAAATATACCTTTTACAACATGAAAAGTACAAGTGTTTAGGCTTACCTTATTCCAAAACGCTGTTGTTGTAGTCCGTCCTTGTCAATCCGGATGAGCTCCTCCTTCAACTCAATTCCTGCAACCACAAACAATCAAACAATTACCGAGCACTTGTATTTCATATAATAAAACATACATTCAACATGCAGACCAAGGAACACATGAAATAACTCATTAACACAAGCTATTGAGAAAAATAAACCAGTTTGTATTAATAACGAAACAAAGAAACTCTTACAACCTGGCCTTGGTGTTGTGCAAGTTCCTCCCAGGGTCCATCAAGTGTTTTCCTCTACTTTGACAAAGCTCACCCACTTCCAAGTAGAATCATGTAAAGACAATCTCTCCTCACAAAGGTTCTAATGGAAGACCTAAATCCTGCAGCATTTACCCAAAGAAAATGTATAGTTTCAACCTCCCTCCTTCTGGCTCAATGCCTTTATTTATAGTGCTGTAAAGAGGTTATTCAGGTCCACTATCAATGGGATCATCCCCCTCTATGGGTGGGATAGCTCCCTTATTGATGGGATAAGTCCCCTCTTAATAGAGATACATGAACCAACTAGAGGCGCATCCATTTCATCAAACCGACCTCTAGAATGTTCTAGAAGTAACCACAAGTAACTTTCTCAAGATAAAACTTGCGCATTTTGCCTTTTACAGAAGGACGCACCTGTCCTTTAACATACAGAGCATCCATGGACGCAGTTTTTGTGAACATGGCCTGCGTCCCCGCAGGTAAGGCTAGAGAGAACATGCGACCCCAGAGATAAACATAGTTTTTACAAGACTTTCTCTCTTCTTTGAGTTTGAGATGGATGACAGAGGCATAAGACTTGCCTAAGAGGGTAGCATGACGGTTGATTTTGAGCCATACTAACTGTAAGTAGTCAAGGTGACCTTTTTTAGTGTAACAAGAAGAACTTTCAGAGTCATTAGTGGCTCCAAATTATCCACTACCATCTAGTCATCCAGACATATTGCAATACGTTGGGACTCCGTCTCATAGACCATCAAGCCCAGGTTACGTTACGTGCTTACCATTCATGACCACTACTGGAAGCATGGCTTCTACGAGTGCTACGACTATGCAAACCCCTACATCGGTGCAAGGGGGAGAAACCATTTCCATCGCCTCCGCTTCCTTGTTCGGATCTTTTGCTAGCGGATCTACCTCCATTCCGTCCACGAGTGGAAGTACCCAAACCAATGCTTTTGGTACTAGAATCTTCCCTTTTGGCACCCAATCACAGGGTATTCTATCGGTTCCGTTAAGTGCCACTGCGTCCATGTTGGGCGAATCCGCTTCATTCCAAGGTTTTCCTTTCGGAAGTTGTCATATACCACATTCCAACCCAACGATAGGATCCATGCCTTTTTCTTCTATAGGACAAAGCAGCAATCCTTTCCAAGGTTGGAATAACCCTGGGGTTAGTAGCTCAGAAGCTGGGAATTCGTTTAGCGGCCAACAAGGGAATAGGCCGTACTCCACGGTTAGTATGTTTCAAAGTATTCCTCCCCTTGCTTCGGCTTGGAATCCATATCAAGGGTTATCAACTCCTTACCATCTAGGAGGAAACTTTTCGAGTTATGGAGGTTATACGGCAGGAGTTGGTCAAACTCCGAAATTTGCTGGACCACAAGGCTTGCCTTTTGGTTCAGCCGGTTCTACTGGTCACTTCGGGCAGCCTAGTGCCTCCCAAATTCCAGGACAATCTTTTCAGAGCTTAGGGAGCTCTGCCCAGTCTGGGTGGAATCCCCTAGGCCCTCCTAGGCTTCCATTTATGGCAACGTTAAACTTGCCAGATCTCACTAAGTTAATGAATGACCCAATCAGGTATAATCCGGCCTGGCCTCCGGTCCCAACCAAACTCCCTTCGAACATTCCAAAATTCGAAGGGAAAAGTGGTGAGGACCCGGGCGACCACGTAACCACATTCCATTTGTGGTGCTCATCCAACTCCCTCATCGATGATTCGGTTAGGTTGAGACTCTTTCAACGCACCTTGACTGGTAATGAGGCCAAGTGGTATATAGAGTTGCCAGGGGGTAGCTTTACATCGTTCGCCGACTTAGCCAACATCTTCTTAAATCACATTCAGTTTTCTATCCGCTATGACGCCAGAACTGAACTTCTGGCCACCTTTCGTCAGGATAAGGCTACTCACATTTCCGATCACATTCAGGAATGGAGACAGAGAAAGAGGCTCATTAAAGCCAAAATTCCTCCGGAATACCGTCTCGAGTGGTTTTTGAAGTCTTTACAACCCGAGATCTCCAAGGATGTCTCCATGTCTGGGGTATATTCTAAGGAGCAAGCCATTTTCAGGGCAGAGCAATTAGAATTGATCTACTCTCAGTCTGGGATCCTACAAAAGTACTTGCCAGATGCTCTTGGATCTAAGGTTGATTTAGCTAAGCCGAAGCCAGGTCCGCACGCAGACGATATCGTTGGGTCAGTAGACACATCTACAGTGAACTTGTTGAATCAATTGCAGCAGTTGTCTTTGCAAACTGCTTCTAACAACCAAGTCACATTGTCTAATCTGCCCACTTCCCAAACTTCTTCAGTCAACACCGTCCAATCTGATAACCCCAAAGGAAATCAAAGTTCCGATGGGAAAAAGAAAGGACGTGGTAAGAAGAAGAATTCAGATGGGAAGCGCGATGCAAATAAATCCGGCAACAACGCTGGTGGTGGTAAAGGTGAGTCGAGAAAGAAAGTTAAGTTTCCTTGCAAGTTATGCAAAGGAGACCATCTAACTCATCTCTGTCCTAGGATTGAAGACGCTCAGTGCTTGTTAGGACAGCAGGGGACTTCTAGTTCACAAGCTGTGTTAACTAACCTGTTTCCCCAAGGGCAGCAACTTCTTGCTGGCGCGAGTTCGAATCCTGGGACCTCCTCAGGGGGCAACCAGGAAGGGGAAAAAACATCAAATGTTTTTATGATGGGTTCAAATGTCCATGTGACTACTCGGTCACGTGATTATGGTCAAGCCGAAACATCTAAGGATAAAACTGTTCCAGGAGGTACTGACCTTCATATCGAGCGACCCCCTGTTGAGACTATACCTCGGATACCGAAAGGGTCCACCAAACGCGCGACAATTAACCCTAATGCTACGGCCACTCAGAATTACTCCATTGTGGAGAATTTGGCTCAAAGGCCATGTGCTATGTCCGCTTTAGAGGTTCTCCAGTCGTGTCCGACTCAGAGAAGTGCTTTACTCTCCGTAATTGGAGCAGTTGATCCGGCTAACTCTTTAGCGCTCACTTTCGACATGTTAAATGTCAAAAAGCGACTCCCTCATCACATGGCTTTTTAGATAAAGTCTACATACTGGAAAATCAATATTTTCCGCACCGTTATCGATGAAGGAGCTTCCACATGTGTCATGTCGATGTCATGTTGGAAGGTTATTGGGTCACCTTCGGCTGTTCCTTCACCAACCGTCTTAACTACATTTGATGGTCATTCTCACCAGCCGCATGGGATTATCCTAGCCTTTCCTATATGTGTTGGAGGGAAGGTCGTTAATATCAAAGTTGAAGTCGTAGATCCTAACCTAGACTATAATCTCCTATTAGGAAGGAAGTGGGTATATGAAATGGAAGTCGTCGTATCGACTCTGTTTTGTGTCATTTGCTTTCCTCATGAGGGGAAAATCGTTAAGGTAGATCAATTGGACTATTCTCCAATCGATCCTCAAGCAAGCTCCAACTCTACTATTCCTTTGGTGGATACGCTCGCCCGACGATTGAGAATTTAGGAGTAGGGATGTATTCCTCATTGATGGGTACGTTTGATCTTCCCTCTCCTTTTGCAAAGATCAATGCTATTTCATCATCCAAGGAGTCTCCTCGAGAAGATTTCTTCTGAATTCATCATTTTTATGACCCTTGGACCTTGCCTTCACCTACGACCACATTAGTTGAAGGACAAGTAAATGGAATGGCATTTCCCATATTTACAGCTGAGCTTAGATATCAGTCTATCGTAGACTCTGCAGATAACCATTCCACTCCTTTTTCTGAAGAAGAGTTGGATGGTCATGTGGCCCCAGCCTGGAGCCTAGATTCTATCTCTACCTTAGATTACTTAGATTCAATTTTACCTTCTGAAGAAGCAATCCTTGAAGCAATGATGGGTATAGATCAACCTTGGAAAGACTTACACCATCGTTCGTACTTTCTTCCTCCTTTGTAGGAACTAGAATCTAGCTTTTCCGAGCTCTGTACTAGTGATATTGATATGGTGTCGAACCCTTTGGCTCTAGCACACACCCGCGCCGAAGGTAATATGTCGGTAATTTCAAAAACGATACCGATCAACATCTCTAGGGACCCTAACATCATTGAGAATATCTTCATCGGAATTGAGTGTTCCCCTGAAGAAATTCAAATCTACACCGACCTCTTTAAGGAATATCGTGACGTATTTGCTTGGTCTTATGAAGAAATGCCTGGCATTGATCCTTCTATAGTTCAACATGAGATCAAGACATATGAAAACGCGAAACTTGTTCGTCAAAGACTTCGTCCGGTTAACCCTAGGAAAGCAGCAGCTATCAAAGGTGAAGTCCAAAAGCTGCTAAAGGCGGGTTTTATATACCCTGTTCCTCTTATAGATTGGGTTTCTAATCCAGTCCCCGTAGATAAAAAGCAAGGAACAATCCGTGTATGCATCGATTTTAGGGATTTAAATAAGGCTTGTCCAAAAGACAATTACCCCACGCCATTTATTGATCAAATTATCGACGAGTGAGCAGGTAACGAAGCTTTTTCCTTCATGGATGGCTTTTCAGGTTATAATCAAATCTCTATCCGTCCTAAGGATTAGCATAAGACAACCTTCATATGTCCTTGGGGTACCTTTGCATATCGAAAGATGCCTTTTGGTCTTAAAAATGTTGGAGCTACGTTTCAGCGGGCCATGTTATACGCTTTTCACGACATCAAACATGTCATCGAGGCATACTTAGATGATCTCGTTGCTCGTTCTCGAAAGAGAATAGATCACCCTAGTCATCTTCGATTAGTCTTTGAGAGATGTCATTTTTATAAAATCCGGTTGAATCCCAACAAGTGTGTTTTCGCGGTTACGTCCGGTCAGCTGTTAGGGTTCATTGTATCTAATGAAGGGATTAGGGTTGATCACTTCAAGGTTGAGGCAATAATTCAGTTGCCTCCCCCGTCCTCAATTCAGCAACTTCAAAGTCTTCAAGGGAAGGCTAACTTCTTAAGACGGCTTATAGCAAATTACGCCGAGATCACTAAAGGGTTCATGTGCCTACTACGGAAGGGTGTTCCATTTATATGGGATGACTTTGCGCAGCAGTCGTTTGATGCTTTGAAAAAAGCATTAGTCTCTGCCCCACTTTTGAGTCCACCGGATTATGGTAGAGACTTCCTTTTGTATCTCGCTGCGGCAGAATCAACCATTGGTATGGTTCTAGTTCAGGAGGACGATGCTCTCGCCGCGCACGTCATTTATTATTTGAGCCGAGGCTTGATAGGCCCTGAGCTTCGCTATTCTCCGGTTGAGAAGTTGGCCTTGGCAGCTGTCCATGCTGTCCAATGGCTCCGTCATTATATTTTTCTACGTAAAACTTTTGTCTTAGCGGCAGTCAATCCATTTCAGTTTGTCCTTAGTAGGCGAGTGATTGGGGACAAATATAATAGATGGTTAGTCATTTTGCAAGAATTCGATCTCGAGTTCTTGTCTGCCAAATCTAAGAAATCCATGGTTTTCGCGGAACTTATCTCGAAACTACCTTATGCAGATGATATTGTTTATGAGGAAAGTTTACCCGACGAACATATATTCCTCATCTCTGCACAAGACCCTTGGTATGGAGATATCATTGTTTATCTCCAGACTTCAAAGTGCCCCTCTACTTTCTCCAAGGATGAACGTGGCAAATTACGTCACCTGGCAAAGAATTATGTTATTGTTGGTGACACATTATATCGTCGCGGGGTTGACTCAATCCTCTGGCGTTGTTTAACCTTAGAGGAAGCAGAGTCCGCGCTCAATGATTGCCACAGTGGAGCTTGTGGTGGTCATCTATCAGGGCTTGTTACAGCCCAACGCATCTTACGTGCTCGCTATTTTTGGCCTTCACTCTTTAAGGACTGTGTGGAAGTAGTCAAACGCTGCCACCCATGTCAAATATTTACTCACAAGATGCGTGCGCATCCAGCTCCACTTTTCCCCGTTGTCACTGTCGGTCCCTTTACTAAGTGGGGCATTGACTTTACGACTTGTAACCCGCCTTCAGCGGTGAATCACAAGTACATTCTTGTGGCTGTAGACTACTTCATGAAGTGGGATGAGGCCATGCCTACTTATAAGAAAGATAGTGACACGACAGCTTTGTTTCTTTTCAATCAGATCATCTCAAGATTCAGTATCCCAAGGGAGATTGTCACTGACCATGGCAGTCACTTCCAAAATCAACTAATGTCCGAATTGGCTCGTAAATTAGGTTTCTGTCAGGCGCATTCGTCCCCTTATTATACTCAGGCCAATGGGCAGGTCGAGGCAGTTAATAAAAATCTTAAGACAATAATCCAACGGACAATCGATAAAAATAGGTCCAATTGGCACATTATGTTGTATTCGGCTCTTTGGGCATATCGAACCTCCGTCAAAACGACCACCTGTTTTACTCCTTTTCAGTTGGTTTACGGGATGGAATCTATCTTTCCGGTCGAATGTGAAATTCCATCTCTCAAGTTGGCTGCTGAGATTCTTCCTGAGACTTCGAGTCTCGAGGAGCACCTAGTTCACCTAGAACATCTTGATGAGCAGCGTCGAGATGCTGCCACGATGAATGAGGCCCATAAGAAAAGGGTTAAAACTCAGTATGATAAGTATGTCCGTCCTTCAGTCTTTTCTGAAGGTGACCTTGTCCTGGTCTATGACCAAGATAAGGACACTTTGGGGGCAGGAAAATTCAAGCCTATGTGGTACGGTCCTTTCATCATTAAATGAGTTTTAGAAAAAGGGGCGTATGAGTTAATTGACTTTGAAGGAAACAAGCTGGAGGAGCCCCGAAATGGGCTCTACCTAAAGAAGTACCTTGCTCAGTTTAGGCTGGGTAATGACTTCTTTGTACTTTATGTATATATTTATACATATATCGTAGAGCGTTTTCTGATATTAGTACTTTTTGGTTTGCTGTGTCAAGTGCTGATGGATGATTTGGTCTATTTTGGGTTCGCCAATGGTGCTAGTCGGCACACTCGGAATCTTGCTTCCGCAGCTTGGGTAATTTATTATCCAACTGGTCAATTGATGGCATCGAGAGGGGTATGTATCGGTCCTGCGTCAAACAATATGGCCGAGTATACAGCTGTGATCAATTTATTATCCGAGGCAATCTCTTATGGGATCGACTCGTTGGTAGTATATCTTGATTCTCAATTGATAGTGTCTCAATTAAATAACATCTATCGCGTTAGGGATCCATTATTATATCACCAATATTCAGGGGTGAGGTTTTTGCAAAGATCATTCATTTACATTAATTATTTGCACATTCCAAGATCTCAAAATTGTTTAGCTGATTCTATCGCTAATCAAGCATTAGGATGGCATATCAATCATTCATCGTCATAGAATCATGCATCAAAAAGTCAAACTGTATATATATATATATATATATATATATATATCTATATATATATATATATATATATATATATATATATATATATATATATATATATATATATATATATATATATATATATATATCATAAAACGCCTCGAGTGTACATATGTGTGTCCAAAATATACAAAATTGGGACTCAAATGCCCATAATCATGTCAGGCATATCTAACGTCGCGGCTCAGGATGAGCATTTAAATATGTGACTATGGCATTGGCCACGAACCGAAAGATGTGAACCCAGTCACGTGGCATGCCAACCACATGACGCTGCATATCCGGAGGAAGATCCTTTATCTCGGCCATCGGTACTTTGCAGCTCAGTCTTGCCAAGTGTCGCTGAACGTTGTTGAGGGTTAGTTCCGTATCGACAGCCGCCTCTCCGGCTCCTCGGCCACGCCGTCCATGCCGCGGGAATCCATCTGGTCGTACGGCCCCGATGTTTGGAACATGATCATCATATTAGTCATTTGAGTCTCACCAAAAATATTTTTCAAAATTTATCATTATATTTGAAAAATCCAAAAAAATCATAAAATCATAAAAAATTCTTACCAATCTCGCCCCATGCTGCGTCCAGTGGTAACACTAGATCAGGATCTCCTCGGAAATCCAGCCCAGCATAGGGGTAGTCATCTACGGCGATGATCTGCTGCTCCCACCAGGCAAAGAAGTCATCGTCGAATGCATTCCTTGGGACTTCCCCACCCGCCAGACGTTTCATCAAGTCGGCCCACCGGCCCATGCGTGGATCACGTGGACTGTTGATGGGAACTGCTACCCTGGAGCGAAGTGCAGGAACCTTATCGAAGAAGAAAGTGCACAAGATGGTTCCGAACCCAAAGTTCTGGTCTGTCCCCTCCTGATAGAAGTGAGTTGTTCCTTCATGTTGGCAAGAAGAGGAGTACACCAGTCAAACACTGTAGTGAGACAGTCCACTGCCATGCTCATGGTTACCCGTGACGCCTGATGTAGTGAGGATGATCCGTTCACTCGAGATATGGTGAACAAGATTATCCTGAGTGACAAACTCTCCACATGTGGGATAAAGATCTGACTCCCAACCTTCCGATGACCCGGGCAGTAAATTTGTACATAGTCATCTACACTGAGGTTATTCTGGGTTATGCCCCGGGAATGTACTACCTCGCCCCTTCAAGAGAGGCCCGTGATAAAATATATATCTTCCACTTCTATCCTGAGTGGCATCTGATCAATGATGAATGCTTCCTCATCGACATCCCAATAGTCAATGAGCCTCTCAAGCAGACACATGTTCCCTTTCATATTTGGCAATTTGAAGAATTTTAGTAACCCGCATCCTCGTAAGGCCTCTAATGCCTCATCATTGCCCATAACTTCATTATCCACAGCTGAGTGCTCTCTTTCACGCCATGTGAGAGTCATCCTGGAAGAAAAAATCATTTCCATCCGTTAGTTTTGTGTATAAAATTAGTTTGTTGCGCACACGTGGGTTCACCTGTACACAGTCGCGTGTAGGTTCGTCGTATACGCGAGTTCTGTAATGCCAACACACGTGTACGCCACAAAACAATTTTTTGCAAAAGTCTAACGGTGAAACATCAACTAAACTTCCTAAAGACTATCACAATTAATTGCAAGACAAGTTTGAGGCTTACCTGGAAGTTTTCGGCAAGTTTGAACGGTTGAATTGGTCGCAGGGAAGTTTGCTCCTTTTGCTCCACAATTTTAGCTCTCCAAGTCAAATGATGATAATGTTAAGTCAAAAATGCCTTTTATAAGTTTTGAAAATGCAAAATTTTTTCAAAATTTTATTTTGTTCGACCTCATGTGACTTTTAACTTGGGAGCTTGGAATGCCGAGTTTGGTTTGTTTTTCAGGACATTTTGGACATTTTTCGACAGTTCGAGACGGTTCCATGACCGTTGACCCGTCATGGCAGGTATCGTGTTTTCACTGGCATATAGGCTAGGGACACCATTTTTTCCGTTGCATTATGCATACTAGCCTCCACATGACCGATACATCTGCCGTAGGGTCCACCCCATTGTGTTATGGTTCGTAAGCCATTTTCACTCGCCGATTTTTTAAATCATGATACGATGGTAGAGCCATCCCTTTACATGGGCATCCTAGTTAGCACCTCACTGACATTTGTTGCCCATGCTGCTTCATTTTGAGTAGGCTCAGGAGTCCTCTGTAGTCCCGCCATGACTTATGCGTTGAAGACTCATTCCTCTTTACTTCTTCGCTTCGTTCTGGCCTTATACCCTAGAGGCTCCTATGTGTGTCGAGTTGTACTTTTGCATTGCATGTTGACCATTTGCACCTTTTGGCCTAGAGCCGGCTTCACTTGGACTCGTGTTTAAGCCAACTTTTGACCATGGCATCTGCAAAATCAACCTTGCATACCTTTGACTTCTGCAGCTTGACATACCCAAATCCGTGGAAGGAACATACCTCTGAGTGTCACTGACCAGTTTTTACCTCCCTGCATTGAGCATAGGAACGTTCCTTTCCCAGGAACTAGATCATCTGTTTCACCGACACTCGTTCTTTCCACTGTACCAAAACATTCTTTTATTCTTTTTCCGTCTTAACAGAAAAAGTAAAAAAAATTTAAATATTCCAAAAAAGAGTGGGAACAGGGACATTATTTCCATTTATTGTTGGCATCTAGAGTCAGTCGTGTCGCCCTTGAACAAAGCACTCAAAACAAAGTCTCCTCTGCATGGGTGGGATTTAGTTTGACTTAGGTATGCCATAACCTTGTTATTGAGTCAGTTCTCCCCCGATTGGTTATCTCTTCCAATCATATGGAGGGTTCGTCTGTGCCTCCTGCATGGAGAACTTATACAGAGTCATCATATGCTGCCACATAGTCACATTGAGTCGTGCTTTTGTTCAAGGGAAGTTAGCCTGATTCGGCCTCTCTGCGGTGTCTCTTGACTCATTTTTTAGTCGGCCATCCCTGGTTGTCAGTATCATGTCTATCATCACATCAGCTATATTGGTCCTTTACTCGTGCCGGTTTGAGAAGGTCCCCATTGACTTCTTGCTGGTAGGTCTTGTCCTTATTGACGACGACACCTTGCTCTGAGGACAGGCCTAGAGCCGCACCCTGGCCCTATTTTCATTATTGATAGGTCACCTTATGCTCAACATCGATCAGTATCATGGGTCTTTGACTGAGTGGTTTCCCTTGTGTTCGACATCAGCATACATTATCACACATTGGGATTCGTGTAGTAACTTGGTTTCCATATGACCCTATTGGTGGATACCTCGCCTCTATGTCGGCTTTCATTATTGGTTGGTTCAGAGGGTTTCTGTCGTGCGCTAGCCACATCTTGTGTACGCCGGAAACGTACTTCGGTTGGGTTACTACATCTTTTTCATCCAATTCCTTCCAAATTATTGGCCTACGGGTTACACTCGCGCTAGATTGATGAAGGATGCCTTAATGCCTTCCTTCTAGCGGATATTTCCCTATCGACTCCGAATCATTGCTCTGGGGCAAAGATCTAGAGTCCATTTGGCAGTACCTTGGGGTTTGCAGTCATTAGTGGCAGATTCCTCACTATCGACAGTGGGAAACCATCATTGTCTCCTGATCGATAGATTCTTACAGGTGTTCGACTTCATCTCATCTATTCACTCTTGTTATATTGTACTGGGTACCTTGACGCTCATTATAATTATCGGTGAGTAGTCTCGCGTTTGTTAACGGTATACATCAATGACTGATAATCAAACGATTTCTCACATGGTCGACTTCAGATCATTTATTCCCATGGTGTAGAAATGTACCACGGCAGTCGGTGAAGACCTCAGGTTGTATCAACATTCATTGGTTCACTTGACAGTTGCTCCTGTTGCTGCTAGTTGATACCACTCCACCTTATATGTTGCAGTCAGTCATGGCGACATTTTATATGCTGGCACCTTAGTTTTCAATGTAGTACCATCCTATTCCATCATGTTCAGTTGGTACCTTTTGGGATCAGTCTTTGATATCAGTGATCCGTTGTATCTTTCAGCATCATTGACAGTCTTATATGTGATATTCAGACATGTACTTGCTCCTTATGATCAGATGATCCATTATGTATCTTCCAGTTATTTATACTTGTATACTTAGTGGATCCGATTGTATTTGATATGCGAACATGCTTTACTTTTTCTGAGCATGGGTATGCCCACCTCAGACAGTGTTTCTTTCTGATCTCCTTTTGGTGGCTTGGCAAGCTGAATTCTAGTGAAGTCCTCCTCGGTTTTTCGACAGAGTTCCTTTCCATGTACTTACATAATATATTTCGGCTATCATGTTCCCCTTCTGACCTCATACATTAGGGGGCATCTTTTATAGCTCCAAATCTCACTCTTATGGTTTGTGATGCTGCACTCATGGCCTAGGGCAACCCCTCCTTCCAGACCTGGTCCTAAAATTTAAAAAACAGTGTTTTATTCCCTATACGCGACATTGCCCTGAGTTAAATGCGTGTACACGCGGGTATTTCTATACCCAACCCGCGTGTATGTATTAAAACACTTAAAAAAATTAATAATTCCTCATTTTGAGGCGGAGATCGCGGGTTTTACCTGCTGATCACCTGTTAGTGCCCGTGGCCCAACTGTTCCCAACCAACTCCTAACTAAAAAAATACTTTGGAGATGGTATAAAAAGACATCAAAGGGAAGGCCAAGGGGAGAGAGAGGAGAGCAAGATTATTATGCTGAGATTTTTCCCTTAGACCAGGTCTGAAGTCCTTGGTGCTTTCTACACTTCTCGCATCTTGCATAGGAAACCCTTGTTTCCATGTGTATTGGTGATCATCCATCCTTTATATCACCATTGAGTAAGACTTGGAAGGAGCTCTTGTTGGAGGCTTGAGGATGGAACGAATCCGGGAGGAAGCTTTGCTTGGAGCCTGTTGAAGGTGTTTCAGGTGAAATCTTTCCGTTATATGTACTTTACTTGCCTTTATATAAAGAAACACGTCTTGGTTCCCGAAACAATCTTTCTTTATGCTTATGAGATTCTTGTCTTGAATTCTTATGCAAGTAGTTACTTCAAGATTTTTATAACTAACTTTATAGCATGAAGATGGTTTATATATAAGTATATGTCCATGTACTGTTGTGTACTTTGATTTGTTTGTTTTACAGGTCAAAGGAGAAGAAGGGAACTCCAAGAAGGGTTTGGACCCTAAAGGCCTTCTCGAACGTAGGACCTTAGGTACGTACCCTAAACATTAGAATTTGATTACAATAAAGATAATGGCTGTGTGTGTGTTTCTTTGAATAAGCAATCTTCGGTCTGGTAGAGTCTTAACCAAAAGGACCCTAGGGGTACTTCCCCCTCAACTAGATCCATATATAGATGTATGCAAAGAGGATGAGTCAGCTCATGAATTGATTAGTGGCCTCTCTGTCAGTTCTTGCTTTCACTTGGAGACTGAGAACCTCTTACTCATAACTGGTCGAATTCAGTGAGGCAAGTGCCATTGGGGAAGATTCTGGAAGCTTCCATTTTCTCTCCACCTCGTGGAATGACTCTGCCACTTGTCATTTCCCACTCAACGCACCCTGGTAGTGCATTTAGGTGTTTTGCAACGCACCTAGCCAGTGTATTTGGGTGCTTTGCAATGCAGCTAGCTAGTGGAGCAGCTGAAATGATCCTGATTTGACTAGTTCTGAGCAGTTTCTTGTGGAGAACTTCAGAGAGAAGCTGTAATTTGTTGACCTTGTTTCTTTAGGAGCTCGAACAACACTTTTAGGGACTTAGGATCCCTTGGTTTATGGACATTTAATGCTTAGAGTTGTAAGGCACAAAAATGTCTATAACAGTTGCCCCCTAAAGTATGAGGCCGTTTATCGGGTGAAATGCTTTATTAGGAGGATCCGAAGTTCTTTCAATGCTGGGAGGAGACCTGTAATAAGATACAATACAATACATTATCTTCATACTATTTTCATGATCTAGCTAAGGCGGGCATTCCCATGCTCAGCTTTATAAATTCATTTTCATTTACATAGGATAGACAATCATCTGATGGTAGACTGATGATTCTGATGAAGTCATCATCCTTTTGGTAGGATGATTACCTGTGCTGCAATGTTGTACATTTCAATGTCTTTATTTTTCTTGAATATATATCGCAGCCCGGATGGATGAAACTAGATCCGGGGTCTTCAATATCGTCCGATCTTCAGTCGAAGTACAATTCGATCCATGTGAGAAATGTTTTGAAGTCGAACATGGAAAGACATCGCTTGATTACCAGTCAATGATGTAAACTGTTAACAAGCGCGAGAGGAATCACCGATAATGATAATGACCCTCAAGGTACTGTAGTAAAATTCACGTGGTGTGAATAAAGGAATTGGCGTCGAACACCACGCAAACTCTTTCGGTCGAAGGTCATTGATGTATACCTGTCGCCGGAAGTGAGAAACTTGCCATTGAGGCATGCAAGCTTCAAAGTACTGAATGGGGTGTTCCTAGATCAACTTCTTGGATAATGAGCTGATGTCGACAAGAAGCGATCCATCAAAGGAGGGCCTTAATGAATCCCACATCAATGACACGGAACGGAGCAATGATTTTGATGGAGGTGAAAACGATCTGGTGATATATGGTTCAGGGTGGCGGTCATGAAAGAATGAAGTATAATGTATGGTAGTGGATGGGACACGGGTGACTTCTCTGGATGACTTCTCTTGAACATGTCGGCGACACTTATGTGATGGATTGGTAGCATTTACCCCAAATGTGGATGGTATGGCGAGACCATGGCGATGTGACCGGTGAATGAGACAACCCAACCCGACTCAGGCACGGAGTGGAAGTGTCATGTTCAAGAGCGACTTGCTACCAATAAAGTTTCTTTGAGTTTTCTTCCCAATTTTTCCCCAGTCATTGCTTACCAGTACCTCTTTATTTTTGTCAAGCTTGAGGAGGATAACATATGCTTGTTCTATAATTTGCCCTTCGGGCAAACCCATCGCTATGTTTTAACGAGCCTAGCGATAGTGAAACTCGTTCTCGTCTAAAGACAAGTTTGTCGCTATTAATCTTTTTAACGAGTCTAACGACAAAGATAACTCGGTCCTTTTAATTTTTAGAGAGTCTGAAAAGGTAAGTAAAGGTAACTCCGAAGTTCCTTTTTCGTCATCTAATCCCTTAAGTCTGGAAAAGCATAAAACAATAGAGAAGGGATGAGTTTTCGATAGTTTTAACGAGCCGAACAAAACAAGTGCTCGATCTTTTTGTGCAATAATCCCTCAGGTCCAAAAAGATTAAAATCTAGAGGAGGGATAGCACTTCATGTCGCTTTAACGAGCTGGAAGGCCAAAACTCAGCAATCTTTTCATATTTTACGAGTCAGTTGAAAAGAGCTTAAAGAAGACTCGTCTTTTGAGGAACGAGTGATAAAATGGGTAGCAGCTGATTCCAGGTAAGGTTTGGAATTTTCCAATCATGGTAGTGTCACAAGGATGGCTAGTGAAATCACTCTTCGCAGCTGTTCCTCAAAATGGGTAAACAATCAAATTGAGGTGAATGATTGGCCAATGGAAAAGTGGAGGTGACGGTGCAAACATGACCAAGGCTTTAATGGCTGAAAATGCTTCATTCACGGTGGTTATTTACCGGTGGATAGTTCAATTTTTAACGAGCTTAAACGCGGGTGGAAACATTTGCTCAGATCTTATGTTTATTTTTTAACGAGCTTGAACTATGTGCTAAAACTGCTCGATTAATCCAATCATATCATAAGAATGTCTCATATAAAAGTGGCAATATTTCGAGTGTTGCCCCACATCCTTCCTTTATGCAAGTTAGGAAACGACCAATCCTACGAGTTTAAAGGGTTAGAAGTCCTATAAATTTAAAAAATAAATAGTCGCTCTTCGCTTGCATTCCAAAAGGTTTGCATGCCCCCAGGTATAAAACAGAGTTTCAAGGTTACCCCTCAATTTGCAGACAAAACATTTGTTCTATCAGGAGAGGCCTACCTCTTACAGGTTACCCAAAGATTGTTCTATTTACGGTGTAAAAAAAACACTTCTTCGGTGATGTTGCTCGAAATAAACAAAGGTGAGTGACGATGCCCGCCAACTCACAAAACTTTGACAAGAGAATCTTATTCTAGAATAACCCCTCTTCCACTGACGGACGGGGTACAGACTAGTCATATTCTCCCGTGGAAACCTACTCTATACCCGAAGTTTTCCTGCCGAAGCAGACCAGGATGCATGCCCCCTGGGTTTCAGTCATATCCCTCCGAATTACTCGCGCTTATCGGGAGGACTGACTGGGGATTGAGATATTTCTTGCGTGAAGAGACCATTCAAGGACGGTATATGACTATTTGCTATGCGTGATCCAGGAAATGAAAGCTGGTCCACGAGCTTGACCACTCTTCCTTCGTGCGGAAAACACATTACTCTAAAGAGTGAGGAGACGATGGCTCCCATGCAATAAATATAGTCTCGTCCAAGGAGTAGGTTATAATCCAAGGGTCCTTGAACTGCCATGACGTTCATGCGAATTGTCTTCCCTCTCAATGTTATGGGCACATCGAGAAGGATCCCTAAATGTCGACTAGTTCCTTTATCAAAGCCTGTCAGATTTCTCATTTCAGGCAACAGCGATGGCAAACCAAGCGCTTTCCAAGCAATAGAGGAAAGGATACTCACAGAAGCCCCCTCATCTATGATGGTACCAGCCATGACCATTCTATATATTAAAACGTTAATTCAGAATGGTATACTTGCTGGAAAACAGGGTCTGCCTAGTTGATTCCAATCGAATGAGACAACTAGGTTGCTTGGAGGTGGGACCGAGTAGACGGCCGGGTATGGCTCTGACGAACTTCCTTCCTGCAACAAAGGAATGGGTGGATTGCCCCGATGTTCGTCGGAGTCTGTGTTGATGAAGAGAATTTGGACGGTATCATCCTTGTTCTCTTCAGTGATAGTATCATCCGAAGATAAAACCTCTGAAGGCAAGACCGGGTCAACTGCCGCCTCGACCTTTTGACTTTCGTCTTGTATGGATTCAGTTGGTTTATTTTCAATGATAGACGCTTCAACCGACCACCTGAGTGGGCCAACTAGATTCTCAACTAGTGACGGACTCGGCAATAGTTTTTTATATCCAGGAGGAAGTCGTAACGGTGAAACCGGACGATCATCCAAAACTCTTTTAGCTTCGTCTAAGAAGGGACAATGGTGGAGGGCATGGTCGCCTTCGCACAGTTTACAAGGAAATCTAGCTTTCCCTTTTTTTCCTGGGGCTTCACCTTCACTAGTTGACGGTGTGCTTTCAACATGATCTCCATAGGTTGATGACACCGGATTGTGCAAACGAGGAGACCAGTCCCTTAGTATCTGGGGGATGCAAGGACAATCTCTGTGAAAGTGGTCTCCTCGCAAATGACACATGGCGATTTAGGCCTGGTCGATGCTGTGTGTGGATTTTCGTTAGACGACACTCGTTTTCCCCCATTCGCCTTTGGATCCTTCTTCTTTTTCTCTTTCTTCTTCTTTTCCTTCTTCTCCTTAGGAACTTGGTTTTTAGCTTTACCAGTCCCGTCAAGCGAAGTGGAAGGAGGAGAGGAAGAATTAGAGGAAGTAGAAGGCTGGTGGGTAACTCTGGACTCGTCTAATTGCTGATTCGATTGTTCAGGAATAATGGTGTTCTGAACGACATTGGTTGAGAAGAGCCATACTGGCAAGCCAATTGTTAGTCCTGGAAGCGACAATGTGGCCATATGGGGCGCACCAACATCTCCCCAAGAGGAGAAGGGACTAGGATTTCCACCAAGGGGAATTCCTTGGTTGGTAGGCTCCATTTTCTCAACCTAAAGATCAACGTAGAAAAAGGGTATGAATATTCCGTTTAAAATAAATTTTAACATGCTTTGACACAACTTGTTTTTTCAGTTTTTAAGAGTCAAGAAAAAACAAAAGATGACACTAGTCTCCTTCGATTTTTAATGAGCCTGAAGTGACAAGTGCTCAGATGGACCTTTTCCGTTAAGGAGTCTGAAAAGGAATGAAAGGGACTGCTCTGGAGGTCTAGGTAGAGGGAGTACCAAACCAATCGCAAAACTGGAGAATACTTTTTACGGTACGGCAGTCAATCTTCCGAATGTTGTGTTCGGTGCATTGCGATCAGTAGGGCGGCCGACACGGCTTCCTATGGATAAAGGTTTTATGCCTATAGGGGTCTCCCAATATATACTTGACGGTACGTGGGAACACAAGTCCGTACTGGCACTTATCGTCTCAAAGTGGAGGAATCACCCAACCATCAGTGAGGACAATAGTTACCAGGCTTTACGACGCCGGAATACGTCTCTAGCCTAGACCTCTAAATGTTGTGCGTTAAGTTACAAAGCGTTGTTAAGTTCATTGAATTTATTTTAGGTTGATCTTTCTTATGAATTTTTCCTTTTGGGTTCACCACGAGATGTAGATGTAATTCCTAAAATGCAATCTAAAGATGATAAGCAAGCTTTTATCTCTTTGCAGCAATGAAAATCCTAGCTACAAGGGGAAAAGAAAGACACAATCTTTTCTCAAAGAGCAAAGAGCACACTGTAAATGCACTTTTCCTAAATCAAGCCAAACAGACTGTCAATATGCAAATGCACATGTGCATGTATTTGTTTTTCACTTTCTTAATATTGATGCCTAAAAAGAAAGTTGTTGTACAAATTTGAATTCATTTTCAAGTGAAAAACACAAACAAGCTTCTTTTCGAAATCAAAAGGTAGAGACGATTATGACACTTTATGATTTTGAAATAAACACTTGTTTCGACACTAGAAATTCACAAATTCAAGCCAAAGGCAAAAGTAAAAGCATAATCAACTGTCAACAGCAAATAAACTTTCTCCTAAGATCAAAATTGACACTTACGACAGATCTAAATCAGAGGACGACAATATGGCTATTCTACTTTTGCAATGGGAAACTGTAAATGACGCAACAAACACACAAAAACAAATACAATTTCTTTTATACAACTGAGGTGGAATTAAGGCAAAGAAAAGGGGCTTTTAGATAGACACATACACTGATCACAGGCTGCAAAAATCAGAGACAAAAACTAAAAAAATTGAGCAAAGAACCTCAGTTGCACAGGGCTAGGCTGATCAACGCACCTGCTACACAGAGAAACTGGATTGCAATGCAGGTTTCCCTCTCGGGAACTGCGCTAAAATGCAGGAACTCTTCACAACACCTGCGCTGGGGAAAAAACGAGAATTATGTCCGGGTTCTGGGTCACGGTTTGCAGTTTAATCTATGGTTTTTGGCCGAGTAAAAGCAATCAGTAATGCACAATCAGAGGGTTGATTTAAAAGAGGTTTAAGAGCTATCACAAAGGGTAATCAGATCATTTGTGAATCAGTTGTTCAAATCATAAACAGATCCAGTGAATGGATTGAAGCATCAGATGTCTACTTTGCATTTGTTAATGGCAAATGCAGTTCGATTCGCTACTTCTAAGTTTATGAAATAAACAACAAAAGAAACACAAACTAACTAACTAGACACGATCCCTAGTGGAGTCGCCATTTTGTTAACGGGAAAAGTGTCTATTCAGAACGACCCTATCCCACTGAGGTGTGACAGTGACCTCAGAAACAAACAGGGAAAACTACTCTTGTATTCTCCTTTATGAACTATAAACGAAGAGGAATAGGGTGAAACAACCTGTGTCTTGCGCTAGTCCTTTGATCCAATCTCTCTCCTCTTTGACAGCTTCCAGCTACCTGCTCCCTTACTTGCCTAGCGTCACTAAGTTCCTACAAGATCACAGAAGAAGGAAACTACACAAAGACATGGATTTATGTTCATAAATAGCTTAGGATCAGATTTAAGCTAAACATACAAATATAACAAACATCAATGATATACAAGCATGTAGGAGAAACTCAAATAGTTTTATTGATAAAAAAAGAAGATCCAAGAGGAGTTACAACCGATGATTCCTGATCCAGAATCAACCTCCCAGCATAGAATCCCCTCTTCACCTCCAACAAAGCATAAATCACCCAATACTCTGATATCTATCTCAAAACCAACAACAATTCTCTGCAATGTACAAAATTCCAGCCTCTAGGATCTCTTGGTGAGGGATCCATATATAGATGTATGCAAAGAGGATGAGTCAGCTCATGAATTGATTAGCGGCCTCTCTCTGTCAATTCTTGCTTCCACTTGGAGACTGAGAGCCTCTTACTCATCACTGGTCGAATTCAGTGAGGCAAGTGTCATTGGAGAAGATTCTAGAAGCTTCCATTGTCTCTCCACCTCGTGGAATGACTCTACCACTTGTCATTTCCCGCTCAACGCACCCTGGTAGTGCATTTAGGTGCGTTGCAATGCACCTAGCCAGTGTATTTGGGTGCTTTTCAACGCAGCTAGCTAGTGGAGCAACTGAAATGATCCTGATTTGACTAGTTCTAAGCAGTTTCTGGTGGAAAACTTCTGGAGAAGCTGTAATTTGTTGACCTTGTTTCTTTAGGAGCTGGAACAACACTTTTAGGGACTTAGGTTCCCTTGGTTTATGGACATTTCATGCTTAGAGTTGTAAGGCACAAAAATGTCTATAACAATTTACCTTATCGTTATCATTATTGGGTCACATTTATGTTTTTCCAAACTTTATTAATTCTTAGCAATTTTTAAGTGAATTTATGGTTAAAAATTAACAAATAATGTGCATATTCTTATACCTAACAAGTGGGATGAGATAGTTGACATGTGTAGGTCAAAAGAAAGCTTCTAAAAGATCCTGATATGGCCTCCCAAAACCAAATTCGAATTTGAGTGGAGAAGATCATGGGATCATGAGGATATGTGTCTTATTTCCTATGTGTATTGAAACTCTAAAAAGACATGTGTCTTATCATTTCCTATTTTGATTGTAACTCTAGAGATATGGGAGAGATTGATGGACTCTGATTAATGAGATAGCTTATCTTTTTGTATAAATAGGGTAAGTTTTCTCCTATCATTCGCATGTGTAAAATTGGAGTTATGCTCAAGCTTTGAATACAGAATTAGATTGTGGCACCCTACTCATGAATATTCCTTCATTTTGACTTTGTTTTTCTTACATATCGAGCATCTCAATTTACCATCTCTCACACTTTTAGATCAACTACCTAAAATGTGTGAGATTTAATTGCTTTTATAAATTAAAGTTCATTTTCTTTCTTAGTATTAGTTTTATAATGATTGTGTAATGTTTGCTAAACTGAAAAAATTTCAATAGGAAATATTTATGTATTTTTCAATTGGATCATGTTTGAGACAAGAGCTCATAGTTATTTATCTTCCTTTCATGTTCTGTTATTTACTTTCTTAGATCAAACTATCAATTCATTGTATAATTGAATAAAAGATCAGGCCAAGAAGGTGACTTCAAATTAGGTGATTGAACGTTCAACCTATGCAATCATTGAACTTTACTTTTTTGTGCTTTCATATTTTATTGTAAGATCCTCCTTTAATTGCATTAACTGATATTCCTAAAGATCATTATATGAAATTCATTTAATCATATTTCAAGATTGAATGGTTGAATACTTAATACATGCAATTACTATGTTTTTTTCTCCACACTTTACTTGCTTTTTTAGGACATTAAAAGTTAAAGTACAAATAGTTACTTACACATCACCTCAAGAAGGTAACACTTCATAATTGAATGCTGGAGTAACTAAGTATACATTAGTTTTTTTATTTCACAGGTTAGTTGAATTTCATTTTCATTATATGATTTCATAGATTAGATAAATTGGTTTTCATTATTTTGTAGTTAGATTGATCTAAACTGAAAGACAATTTCTAGCACATATAGTGCACACATGCTTCAAAAGTTTACAAAATATCCGGGTTGACAAACTAAATGACATGCAATCACTTTGCCCCAAAACTTTGGCGTCGTTGCTGAAGAAGTGTGCATAGGAACTAGCATTCAGTTTAGAGTGTATTTTATTTATTTTTGTTTTTACTAACCATTTATGGACAAAGAGTCTACAATGTATCCTAAAAACTACATTGAAGAATGGTATCAAAAAGTGATTACACCACAATATTCATCAATTCTTCAAGATATCTTTGCGGCAAATCGAAAGGTGAAGTTGATTTCGCATATCCTTACAAACAATCAGGTACATTTTTCATGTTTGGATATGAGCATTTCAAAAATTATAATCCATAAATGGCTTCATTAGAAGCATGAATATACTTTAAAAAAAAAATTAGATAAACAGGAAAAATAAAAATAAATTTTTATAGTTTTTAGGATAAATTTGATGTTTTATGGTGTAGTAAGAACCACCAATCTACTAACCCTTGTTAGGAAAACTTTGCAATAAAACAAATGGTTGAGAAAAAGGAGTGCAAGCGAATATCACGAATGATAATTTAAGGTATGAAATCAAGCCTTTTCATTTTATTTTTGCAAAATTTTCAAACAAATCGATTGATAAAATCTTGCTATGCTAACAAAATAAATCTCTCAAGTACGGTCTCCTTCTGCAGTTCGTGCGACCTTGAGGATCAGAAAAAGAAATTGTTTTGTTAGTATATCATAAAAATTATTCAGCTACTGCAAGACTTGAAAATCCATGTGTAAAAATCCTTACCTCTGTAATGCAAGAGTTTTTTGCAGGATTACAAAAATGATGCGGTTAGATTTCTTCAAAATGTTGTCCCATCTTTTATCTCATCCCAAATTTTGAGTCCCCTAAAATTGTCTATAGGATGATTGATATAGGTATATCATCCCTTTTCCTTTGCTGGAAAACATCCATGCAACCACAATCCCAACCTTCCTAACCTGCAAATCAAAAATCACTGTCCAACATTTCTAAAAAAATGCAGCAGCGTAAACACACAATTTTAAAATGAAAATTCTGAGCAAACCAAGGGAAATTACACAAAAATGAGACATGGGTTTTCTCTAGAATGGGGGAAATTAGATAAATCATGAGTGATTTTCTGGATTTTGCAACCATTTATGATAAATCTAAAATTGATTTTTGCATAAAACGTAATTGGTGAAAACATAAACTGTGTGGACACCCGATTTTAAAATGAATTTTCAGAGCAAACCAAGGTGAATATGAAACCACCGGGACATGGTTTTTCCTAGAATAGGATGAGTTTAAAACCCCAGAAAATGTTTCCTCGGATTCCTAACCGTTCAAGAGAAAATCACAGTTCTTTGGGACCCTATTTGGTGACTGCGTGAGGAAAATGGATTATTTTTTTTGTACGAGGTTTTTCTATCAATAACACATTTAATACACTAAGACCTCTAATCAAACAATGAATCTTTCTCCTCCTCAAAATTTCAACAGATTTACCCTCCTTACATCCTTGAACACTCGGAAGAAATTGCTAACTTAATGTTGCACCCATGTGTATACTCGTTTCGTCATGTGCTAGTGTATTCAGGGAGTGATCCTATTTTGAATGCTATGAAGCATGAATACACAATATCTGAATTCAGATTTCTAGTTAATACATTAATACGACTTGTGGCAGACATGCAAATAGCGACTGATGTGATATGTGGATTTCCAGGAAAAACAAAGGAAGATAATTTCGAGACCACTATTAATCTGATCAAAGAATACAAGTTTCTGAATGTTCACATTTCACAGTTTTATCCAAGGCGAGGAACGCCAACTGCTAGAATGAGAAAGGTCCCTACTTCTGAAGTAATGAAACAAACAACCATAATTTTCAATAATTGAATGAAAGCAATCATTTTATTTGTGAAATATATATATATATATAAATGTGATGATTAATACATATGCAATCAATTATTGAAGCAATTTTTAAAGTGAAAAATACTTGCAAAATTTGATTGAAATAATTTTTTTTAGTACTTTTTCATATTTTTACCCCTTCAAATATTTTTGACACCATGTGGTTTTTGCAACACAAATAATGATTCAATAATGGCTTGCAAAACGGTGGGAAAATTATTTAGATGATTTATGAACATTTGGCATTAATATTGTTGGTGTGTATTTTTCTATTAAGTTTTAACTTAGAGAGCACAAAAAATCTTTGTGATTCCAATCGTTTTACTGAAGCACAGTACATGAAGTCATCCGATAATAGGGAGTTAATTTAATTTTCATGGTTATTTCCTAAAAATGGATTTTTATCGATATCATGAATTCGACTGAATATAACACTTTTTGATTTTCCTTAGTCTATTTCATTTGACATTTTATGTAAGAATCAGAAAGGAACTGATCATTTCCTTTTGAACACACTTATGTTCTTTATGTCAAGTTTTTTTTGCAAGTTTGAGCTGATGGAATGATCATTGAAGAAAACTAATTGTGCACACAATTGGTATTCAAGGACTGATTCAATGAGAAACATAAGAACAAGTCCATGTCCATATCCACCAAAACCATTACATTTCCTCCCTTTTGAATTATAAATCCAACGAAGCAATTCCAAGCAAGCCACAAACATTTTTCCTAGCAAAAGTCAGTTGTTCATTTTCCTTTATTCACATACACTTTCTTCCTAACCCACAAATAAAATCAAGAAGCTCACTTACATGATTACTGCCCATTGTCACTATTATTTTCCATTTTCATCTTCCATTTTCATTTTTCATTTCCTATCCCTTTTCATTTCGCAAATAAACCCTACTTCAATGCAAATTATTTAGTCCATAGTCCTTTGAGTCTAAAATCCTTGCAAAAACCCCTTGAGGCTTGCATGCCTTAATGACAAGTCCTTATGCCAACGAACAATGGGAATACATCAGTGTCCCTTGTTCATCGGATCTTCTAAGTACTCGACAACAAAAAGATTATTCGTACTTGGCAAGATGTATTTCGGCATCTTGACTCTCATTTTCATCAATGGTGAGAGTTCTCGTGTTGACTAGTGGCATCCATTAATGGCCACTAATTCAACAATTTCCTGCTATGTTCGACATCAGAACATTTATTCACATAACAAGAATTGTGCCAATGAGTTTTGAAGACATGAAGACTATCATTTTCATCATTTTGGAGCAAATGTAGAAGATATGCAGCTACAGAACCAGATAATAGCTACTGAATCAGACAACAGCTGTAGAACCAGATACTAGCTGTGGAATCAGACAACAGCTGCAGAATCAGACAGTAGTTGTAGAATTAGATGACAGCTACAGAATCAAATAACAGCTACAAAATCAAATGGCAGCAATAGAATCAACACTATTCCACAGTAGATTCAACAAGTTTTAATAAAAGCAAATAAAAAGTCATCTTGACTCTTTTCTCCATGACTTGTCGAGCCACTTGAAGAAGATTATGATCAGAATTTTGTAACCAGCACACATGCAGCTCATCCATTTCTAAAGGGTAAGTTAAGGTATGTCATTTTCTAACTTTTTACCATAAAATTCCTTGAAAGGATAGAATGATAATTTTTGGATAAAACATTTCTCTTCCTCATCTCATAAAATTGTAAATATCATCAGTTTGGGGGGATACATTCATTTTCATATTTTGCCATATTCATATTACATTCAAAAGCCCACATACTTTCAAAAGATATTAACTATTACATTATTGTTATGAGCATACAAAGGCACGTTAAAAGTACTAAAAAGATAATCAGATACAAGCACAAATCATGGTTGTCACACAAGAACCAACTATGATGCAACCCAATAAAGATATACTTTGCAACAATAATCAAATTATCATTATGCAAATTTGAAAGATAAAAAATGAATGCAACAACAAAATATGGTTGTAAAACAAGAACCAACCATGTTGCAATCCAACTAAAAGATTTTGCAGAAATATGAAGCTATAAAATGATATCAAGCAAAGTTAAACCAAACCTCAAGGATAAAAAAAATTAATGTAATAGATTGCATGAGGACATGCAATAGCTTGAGCTGGGGGGTATGTTGGGCCTTGAAATTGTCATTCACTTCCATTACATTTTCATTTATATTTCCATATTGTCACCTTCACTCTACGTCTATTTCATTACATTTACCTCCATTTCATTACATCTACCTTACCATTATCATTATTGGGTCAAATATATGTTTTTCCAAACTTTATTAATTCTTAGCATTTTTAAGTGAATTTATGGTTAAAAATTAGAAAATAATGTGCATATGCTTATACCTAACAAGTGGGATAAAATTGTTGACAAGTGTAGGTGAAAATGAAGCTTTTAAAAGGCCTTGATGTGGCCTCCCAAAACCAAATTCGAATTTGAGTGGAGAATATCATGGGATCATGAGGATATGTATGTCATTTCCTATTTATATTGAAACTTTAAGAAGACATGTGTCTTATCATTTCCTATTTTGATTCTAACTCTAGAGATATGGGGTGAGATTCATGGACTCTCATTAATGAGATAACTTCTCATCTTTTTGTATAAATAATGGAAGTTTTTTCCTATCATTTTCATGTGTAAAATTGGAGTTATGCTCAAGCTTTGAATACATAATTAGACAGTGGCACTTTACTCATGAATGTTCCTTCATTTTGACTTGGTTTTGCTTACATATGGAGCATCTCGATTTACCATCTCTCACACCTTTAGATCAAATACCTAAAATGTATGAGATTTAATTGCTTTTATAGATTAAAGTTCATTTTCTTTCTTAGTGTTAGTTTTAGAATAAGTGTGTAATCTTTTCTTTTCTAAAAGCATTTCAATAGGAAAGATTTATGTATTTTCCAATTGGATTAAGTTTGAGGAAAAAGCTCATAGTTATTTTGTTTTCTTTCATGTTCTATTATTTACTTTCTTAGATCAAACTATCAATACATTGTATAATTGAATAAAAGATGAGGCCAAGAAGGTGACTTCAAATTTGGTGATTGACTGTTCAACCTATGCAATCATTGAGCTTTTCTTTTTCATGCTTTTATATTTGCTTTTAAGATCCTAATTTAATTGCATTAACTGATATTCCTAAAGATGATTCTAAGAAATTGATTTAATCATATTTAAATATTGAATGGTTTAATATTTAATATATGTAATTACTGAGTTATTTTCTACACACTTTACTTGCTTTTCTAGGGCATTAGAAGTTAAAGTATAAAAAGTTGGTTACACATCATCTCAAGAAGGTAACACTCCATAATTGAATGCTGGAGTAACTAAGTATACATTAGTTGTTTTTTATTTCACAGGTTAGTTGAATTCCATTTTCATTATTTGATTTTATAGATTAGATGAATTTGTTTTCGTTATTTCGTAGTTAAATTGATCTAAACTGAAAGACAATTTCTGGCACATATAGTGCACGCATGTTTCACAAGTTTACAAAACCCCTAGGTTGACAAATTAAATGACAGGCAATCACTTTGCCCCAACATTTTGACGTCTTTTCCGGGGAAGTATGCATAGGAACTAACTTTCAGTTTAGAGTTTATTTTATTTGTTTTTGTTTTTACTAACCATTTCTGGACAAAGGGTCTAGAATGAAACCCAAAGACTACATTGAGGAATGGTACCAAAAAATGATTACACCACAATATTCATAAATTCTTCAAGAGATCCTTGAGGAAAATCGAAAGATCAAGTCGATTTGGCATATCATCACAAA
This sequence comes from Pinus tabuliformis, assembly GCA_031772625.1. Lineage (NCBI taxonomy): Eukaryota > Viridiplantae > Streptophyta > Pinopsida > Pinales > Pinaceae > Pinus > Pinus tabuliformis. The sequence goes on along the minus strand of CM062817.1, from coordinate 1,889,246,642 downwards.
CAATCAGGTACATTTTTCAAGTTTGGATATGAGCATTTCAAAAATTATAATCCGTAAATGGCTTCATTGGAAGCATGAATATACTTAAAAAAAATAAAATTAGTTTTTAGATAGATAGGAAAAATAAAAATAAATTTTAATATTTTTTAGGATAAATTTCATGTTTTATGGTGTAGTAAGAACCACCCATCTACTAACCCTTTGTAGGAAAAAATTTTGCAATAAAACAAATGGTTGAGAACAAGGAGTGCAAGCGAAGATCACGAATGATAATTTAAGGTATGAGATCAAGCCTTTTCATTTTATTTTTCCAAAATTTTCAAACAAATTGATTAATAAAATCTTGACTATGCTAACAAAATAAATGTCTCAAGTATGTTATCCTTTTGCACTTCATGTGACCTAGAGGATCAGAAAAATAAATTGTTTTGTTAGTATATGATAAAAATTATTTAGCTACTTCAAGACTTGCAAATCCATGTGCAAAAATCCTTACCTTTGTAATGCAAGAGTTTCCTACGGGATTACAAAAATGATGCAGTTATATTTCTTCAAAACGTCGTCCCATATTTTATCTCATTCCATATTTCGAGTCCCCCATAATTGTCTATGGGATGATTGATATAGGTAGATCTTCCCTTTTCCTTTGTTGGAAGACATCCACGTAGCCACACGACCAACCTTCAAAACCTTCAAATAAAAAATCACTGGAACATTTCTAAAAACATGCAGCAGCATAAACACACGATTTTAAAACACAAATTCTCAGCAAACCGAGGCAAATTAGACAAAATTGAGACATGATTTTTCTCTGGAACGGGGGAAATTAGGTAACTCATGAGTGATTTTTTGGATTTTTCAATCATTTAGCAGAAATCTGAAATTGATTTTTGCAGAAAACGTAATTGCAAGAAAGCGTAAACTCTCTTGAAACCTGATTTTAAAACGAATTTTCCGAGCAAACCAGGGCGAATCTAAAAAAATGGGACATTAGTTTTTTCTAGAACGGGATGAATTTAAAACCAAAAAACCATTTCCTCAGATTCCTAATGATTCAGGAGAAAATAACGGTTCTTTGGGACCCTCTTTGGTGATTGCATGAGGAAAACAGATTATTTTTTATGCACTAGGTATTTCTGGAAATAACACATTTAATTCACTAAGACTTCTAATCAAACAATGACTCTTTCTCCTCCTCAAAATTTCAACAGATTTACCCTCCTTACATCCTTGAACACTTGGAAGAAATTGCTAACTTAATGTTGCATCCATGTGTATACTTGTTTTGTCATGTGTTAGTGTAGTCAGGGAGTGATTCTATTTCGAATGCTATGAAGCATGAATACACACTCTGTGAATTCAGATTTGTGGTTGATACATTAATACGACTTGTGACAAACTTGCAGATAGCAACTGATGTGATATGTGGATTTCCAAGCAAAACAAACGAAGATAATTTCGAGACCACTATTAATCTAATCAAATAATACAAGTTTCTGCATGTTCACATTTCACATTTTTATCCAAGGCCAGGAACGCCAGCTGCTAGAATGAGAAAGGTCCCTACTCCTGAAGTAATGAAACGAACAACAATAATTTTCAAAAATTGAATGAAAGAAATCATTTTATTTGTGAAAAAAAATATATATATATATATATATATATATATATATATATATATATATATATATATATATATATATATATATATATATATATATATATATATATATATATATATATATATATATATATATATATATATGTGATGACTAATACATATGCAATCAATTATTTGAAACAATATATAAAGCGAAGAATATTTGCAAAATTTGATTGAAATAATTTTTTTTTACAAGTACTTATTCATATTTTTACCGCTTCAAATATTTTTGACAACATGTTATTTTTGCAACACAAATAACGATTCAATAATGTCTTGCAAAACAATTGGAAAATTATTTAGATGATTTATGAACATTTGGCATTAATATTGTTGCTGTGTATTTTTCTATGAAGTTTTAACTTGCAGACCACAACAAATCTTTGTGATGCTAATCGTTTTAGTGAGCATAGTGCATGAAGTCATCCAACAACACCGAGTTAATTTAATTTTTATGGTTATTTTTTAAAAACGGATTGTTATTGATATTGTGAATTGGACTGAATATAAAATTTTTTAATTTTCGTTAGTCTATTTCATTTGACATTTTGTGTAAGAATCAGAAAATAATTGATCATTTTTGTTTGAACACACTTATGTTCTTTATGTCAATTTTTTTTTTGCAGGTTTGGGATGATCGAATGATCATTGAAGAAAAGTAATTTTGCGCACAATTGGTCTTCAAGGACCAATTCCATGTGAAACATAAGAATAAGTCCATGTCCATATCCACCAAAACCATTATCTTTCCTCCCTTTTGAATTAGAAATGCAACCAAGAAATTTAAAGCAAGCCACAGTCATTTTTCCGAGCAAGAGTTAGTTGTTCATTTTCCTTTATTCACATACACTTTTTGCCTAACCCACAAGTGAAAGCAAGAAGCTCACTTATATGCTTATTTCCCATTGTCATTATTATTTTCCATTGTCATCTTCCATTTTTATTTTTCTTTTCCTATCCTTTTTAATTTTGCAAATAAACCCTACTTCAATGAAAATTATTGAGTCCATAGTCCTTTGAGTCTAAAATCCTTGCAAAAACACCTTGAGGTTTGCATGCCTTAATGACAAGTCCTCGTGCCAGTGAACAATTGCAATACATCAATGTCCCTTGCTCATCGGATCTTCTAGGTACTCGAAAACAAAAAAATTATTCGTACTTAGCAAGATGTGTTCGGACATCTTGACTCTCATTGTCATCAATGGTGAGAGTTCTCGTGTTGACTAGTGGCATCCATTAATGGCCACTAAGTCAACAATTTCATGATATGTTCGACATCAGAACATTTATTCACATAGAAGGAATTGTGCCAATGAGTTTTGAAGACATGAAGACTATCATTTTCAACATTTTGGAGCAAATGTAGAAGATATGCAGCTACAGAACCAGATGGAAGCTGTGGAATCAGACAGCAGCTGCAGAACCATATAGCAGCTACGGAATCAGAAAACAGCTACGAAATCAGACAACACCTGCAGAATTAGATAGCAATTGCAGAATCAGATGACAGCTACAGAATCAAATAACAATTGCAGAATCAAATGGCAGCAGTAGAATCAACACTATTCCTCAGCAGATTCATCAAGTTTTAATAAAAGCAAATAAAAAGCCATCTTGACTCTTTTCTCCATGACTTGTCCAGCCACTTGAATAATATTATGATCAAAATTTTGCAGCCACCACACATTCAGCTCATCCATTTCTTAAGGGTAAGTTAAAGTATGTCATTTTCTAACTTTTTACCATAAAATTCCTTGAAAAGCTAGAATGGTAATTTTTGGAAAAAAAAATTATCTTCCTCATCTCATAAAATTTCCAATAGCATCATTTCGGGTGGATACGTTCATATTAATATTTTTCCATATTCATATTTTTATTGCCTAGATCTACCTCAGGCTGAGAAAGGCAGGTTTAGGGTAACATCAAACCATGCTTAACCTGATAGCTAGCCCTACCAGGTCGGGAGAGGGATCTCTCCTTGTCAATCTCAAAAAATATGACCAATAATGCTTGAGATGATTGATATAAATACTAAATTATGACTAGGCATGTGCTCAGAGGAGTTTGATTAAGTTTTATGGTGATTTTCTGGATTAGATGTGAAAGGTAGTTTTGGGTCTGGGGAATGAACTCAGTTTTGCAGTGGTTTCTATGGAGCGAGGTAGGAAAGTGCTTTAGTACTTTAGATTAAGTGTAATGATGAGTCTTGAGAATGGTGAGGAGTTGTAGAGGGCATGGAAGTGTCATGTGTCCTCTTCAAATAGTAGAAAACATGTAAAGCTAAATAAACCCTAAGGTAGAGCACTGCAACATCAATTATTTCCACCTTTATACTTGATTCATTTAGTTGAGCAGAAAGAGAGAGATAATGGCACACATAAACATATGATAACTTAATTCACAGAGGAAAAGACAATACTAAATCACCTTGCCACAAGAATCCCATAAAATACTACAAACCCTAGTCTATTTCCTTGCCAAACTACATAGATGATGTACAATACTGCTCAAAGCATTCACAAGAGTCCAACCTTTTCAAATGACTTAAAAATCACATGATATAGACCTCCAAACCACCTGTGATATCCATCAGGGGTCGAATCCATGAGAAGAGAGGTGTTTTCAACCATATCTAAACTAGGAACACAAAAATAGGCAGTGGAACAACTTGCCTCTAAAACCTAGGAAACTTATTCATTTAACTCTAAACCACCTATAACTGATGTATCTACCTTATCAAGTCAATTTTTATCACTTTTACATCATAGTACATCAATTTACATCATGTGACATCATGAATTTGACCATAAGAGAGAAAAAGTCAAACTAGAAGAAAACTAGGCAAAAAACAAAGTTTTGAGCAAAATTGGCACTTTTTCATCATGTGCATAGTGTCATTTTTCTGTGCGTAGAACTTTTTCGAAGATGCTTTTGGAGGGCTTCCCGAGGTCCAAATCACGTGAAGGATGGCTCATTGGAAAGCCATGTGAGTCTCCCTTCTGGAACAACTTGAATTGTTTCATTTGGAGTCCATTTTACCCTCCAAAATTGCAATATCCCAAGACTGCTTCCTATGTGGCCAAAAAGTGGCAGAGAGGGAATTTTTTGTTGTTTTTGGCCCTTTTGGAGGTCCAAAACTTGTCAAAATTTCCTAGTAATTTTTGAGCATGCATAACTTTCCATAAGGAATCCAAAAATGCCAATTTTTCTTCAAATGGAGGTCCCCATCAAAAGCGAGCGATAGTGGCGCTACACACCTGCCAGAAAAACCTGTTTTTTCCATGAAAAATTCAAAAATGTCAAAACATTTACCAAATTTCTTGAAATTTGGCATGAGTGATCTATATTAGGTACTATGACAAGCCAATGAACCTTCCGCCAAGATCTTGAGCTTACCTTGCTCTTTATTGCTTCTCAAAGTTCTCCTTAATTTGGCTTTGAGGCTTCTTATCCTTGTTTTACAAATTTTGTTTTGTGCCAAATAGTGATAATCCATGTGGTGCAACATATTTTTCTCCTTGTTTGCTTTCTCACGCAGCTTCTCCAAGTGAATGCTCACCCTCTCTAGCCATGATTCTTGGTCAGCATGGATTTCTTGCTCAAGGGATGTAAATTTGACTTTCTTTCTTTCGGCTGCTTGCTTGTTTTCCCTTATGTTTTGCAGCTCCATGATTGTTTTTTTGTCATCCAATTGCTTGTTTTGTTGCTCAAGGTAGTTAATGATCCACTTAGCCCTCTCAAGGTTATGAGATAAGGCATGGATGTCAGCTTCTTTCTTTCTAATGACCTCCTTGAGCCTTGAGTTTTGGAATATCAAATCAGTATCCTCTCCCTGAATAAAAACAAAATCTCTCTCCTGACCTTCAGAAGGCCCTTCATCATGCAATGGTTGCTTCCTTTTATCCGGTACCTGTACTACTGAAGAAGAAGGCAACGCCCCTTTCACCCCGGGTGAAGATAGCATTGCCTGTGGTCTGATGAAGGAAAAGAGACCCCTTCCACCCTAGGTGGAGATAATACTCATTTGGCAGCTAAAAATAGTCTCCTTGTTTCCTTTTCATAAGTGACAAATACTGGCACACCTGTAGTTTGAGTCTCATGAACCTCTGGCTGATTTGAAGGCCCTAATTCCTCTTGAAAAACTGATGGAGTCACTTGAGGACTTTTGAAAACCTCATGTGAAATGAATGTATCCCATGAAATGTTCAACAAGCTCAGCTGATGCAAAAAAACAATTTTGATCAATGAAAAATGATAAATGCTACTGAACTACTGAGGAAGAGGTTTCCTTTGCACCAATGTAGCCATCTTCCCAATATTTCTACATATGAAATAGGGCAGGTTCATCATCCTCACTCTAGTGAAATGCATCAATAATCTAACATGGTAAGTGTACAAGCGAGAAAGCCTCCCTTCACAGGTGAAATATTTGATAATGAACTTCATGAGTGGAGCATAAGTGTGTTGTAGGTATCTGAAAGGAAAGACCCTACTGATTTACTTTTGATAACTAGCCTTTATGTGAGCCTCATAATGCTCTTTGCCCACAAGCTGTCCTTTGTTCCACTGTTCACCCACATTTGGAATACATGTTGCTGCAGCTATGGTTTCAGGTGTCAACGTGAAGGAAACACCTGCTAAGCTCACCTGACCATTGTGAAGATCAAGGACAAATAGCCTAGCAAGTTCATGGTGGTATTTCACCCTCTCCACCATCTCACAAAACTGGTAGCAAGACTGATGTTTAAAGAATGTTACTGCAAGAGGGCAAGCTAGTAACTCTTGGAGTGTGGTGGGCTCCTCCCGGATGTGCTTTCCTCCCTTATGTGGTTTTCTTGGTGCATGTACCTCTTGGGAAGAATCACTCATAGTTTCCTCTTCCTTTTCATAAGTTGAATCTGTTTCCATACTTGCAAATGTGGAGTGTAGAATGATGAGTATGAAGAGATTTTCTTGAAGTATAGGTGACTGTTGTTTTCTTTTTTTGGGATTTGATAGGTTGACTGATAATATAAATGCAAAGGAGGGTTTTGATGATAGCAGTATGGTTTTTAGGGAATGATAGGGTTTAGGAAAGGGGAATTAGGGTTTGGTGATAGGGGATAAGGTGAGTGTCAATGGGAGAGGGAAATGGGAAGGGAATTAGGGAATTTTAGTGCAGGGGGATGGGATGTGGGAAAATCATACAAGGGAGTGAAAACAGCTAGAAATAACCAAAAATCCTAGACAGTTTTGCAAGACAACTTTGAAGAAACTAGGGTTTGATTTTTCACCATTCAAATCACTATGATGGATGACAAACTCTCTTTCTAGGGCAGATGGGAGGGTGTACTTACTTGAAGACATGATATTTGCAAATTTGGAGGCTTGGAAAATCGATGGAATGATTTTTTGAACTTAGCTGACAGATGTGTCGCGCCAACGCCCAGGTGTGTAGCACACTTTCTGTGCATAGCGCGTATTGAAATTCCTTTGCAAATCCTGCACCCAATGCATAGCACCTGGCAGGTGCATCGCGCCAGTGCCTAGGCGTGTCGCACCGGTGAAAACTGGAGTTTTTTGCTGCAACTTTAATTATTTCTCCTCAAATGTGATTTTTCCTGTTTCTCTCTCTCTTTAGCACAAAATGAGGTCTTATAACAAAAAGGAGCACTTTATATACATTATCACTCTAATTTTTCATTTACAAGAAACCCACTTTCTAAAGTTCCTTTTCACTTTGCTTTTAAAACCCTGTTTTTGCAGTTTGGCTCTTTTTTGTCATTTGATGGACTGAAGCTTGGAAGTTTTTTGTTTCTTTTGCAGGAGCTAGAGTTCTGGAGTTTGGCAAGGTCACCCAAGTTTGCAGATGATGCTTTATTACATATGAAAACAATAAAATTACATACAATTTGTACATGAAATAGAAAAACTATGTTTTCACCTCAAAACAGAGTTTTGAGGTAAAAACCCTTTATGGAGCAAATCATCAGTAAAATTTGTGATTTAGTGAACGTATTACACATCCTCATGTGACTCCTGGCCTCCTATTAAGCTTTTGAAAACCATGGTGGCAAACCCTAGACCTAATGAGACCTGAAAAACCCTACAATGACTTCTGCAAATGGAATGAAATAGAAATGACAGCAGATGAAAGGCATGAGGAAAATTTATAAATAACCACTACCATCAGATGATCCATGACCTAATGGAGTGCAGCTGATCGGATGAGACACCTAATATGAATGCAAAAGAGTAATTTTATCACTGATGGAGGGATGAAAATACCGACACTAACACATATCACATTCAAAATCCCACATACTTTCAAAATATATTAACTATTACATTATTGTTATGAACATACAAAGGCTTGTCAAAAGTACTAAAATGATAATTAGATACAAACAAAATCATGGTTGTCACACAAGAACTGACTATGATGCAATCCAATAAAGATATACTTTCCAACAATAATCAAATTATCATTATGCAAAATTCAAAGATCAAAAATGAATGCAACAATAAAATATGGTTGTAACACAAGAACCAACCATGTCACAATTCAACTAAAATATTTTGCAAAAGTATGAAGTTATCAAATGATATCATGCAAAGTTAAGCCAAAGCTCAAGGATAGAAAAGAATTAATGTAATAGATTGCATGAGAACATGCAATAGCTTCAGTTGGGGGGTATGTTGGGCCTTGAAATTGTCATTCACTTCCATTACATTTTCATTTATATTTCTATATTGTCACCTTCACTCCACCTCTATTTTATTACATTTACCTCCATTTCATTACATTTACCTTACCATTATCATTATTGGGTCACATTTATGTTTTCCCAAAATTTATTAATTCTTAGCATTTTTAAGTGAATTTATGGTTAAAAATTAGAAATAATGTGAATATTCTTATACCTAACAAGTGAGATGAAATTGTTGACATGTGTAGGTTAAAAGGAAGCTTCTAAAAGACCTTGATGTGGCCTTACAAAACCAAATTCGAATTTGAGTGGAGAAGATCATGGGAGCATGAGGATATGTGTGACATTTCTTATTTGTATTGAAAATCTAAGAAGACATGTGTCTTATCATTTCCTATTTTGATTGTAACTTTAAATATATGGGGAGAGATTCATAGACTCTCATTAGTGAGATAGCTTTTCATCTTTTTGTATAAATAGGGGAGGTTTTCTCCTATCATTTTCATGTGTAAAATTGGAGTTATGCTCAAGCTTTGAATACAGAATTAGATTATGGCACCTTAGTCATGAATTTTCCTTCATTTTGACTTGGTTTTTCTTACATATGGAGCATCTCGATTTACTATCTCTCACACTTTTATATCATCTACCTAAAATGTGTGAGATTTAATTTCTTTTATAGATTAAAGTTCATTGGCTTTCTTAGTATTAGTTTTAGAATTATTGTGTAATATTTTCTTTTCTAAAAACATTTCAATAGGAAATATTTATGTATTTTCCAATTGGATTAAGTTTGAGGCAAGAGCTTATAGTTATTTAGTTTCATTTCATGTACTGTTATTGACATTTTTAGATAAAACTATCAATTCATTGTATAATTGGATAAAAGATCATGCCAAGAAGGTGACTTCAAATTGGGTGATTGAATGTTCAACCTATGCAATCATTGAGCTTTACTTTTTCATGATTTTATATTTGCTTTTAAGATCCTCAATTAATTGCATTATCTGATATTTCTAAAGATCATTCTAAGAAATTGATTTAATCATATTTCAAGATTGAATGGTTGAATATTTAATACATGTAATTACTGAGTTATTTTCTGTACACTTTACCTTCTTTTCTAGGAAATTAGAAGTTAAAGTATAAATAGTTGCTTACATATCATCTCAAGAAGGTAACACTTCATAATTGAATGTTGGAGTAACTAAGTATACATTATTTGTTTTTTATTTCACAGGTTAGTTGAATTTCATTTTCATTATTTGATTTCATAGATTAGATGAATTGGTTTTCATTATTTTGTAGTTAAATTGATCTAAACTGAAAGACAATTTCTAGCACATACAATGCACGCATGTTTCACAAGTTTACAAAACGTCCGGGTTGACAAATTAAATGATAGGTAATCACTTTGCCTCAACAGAGGGCACTTAGGATTTTTAAAAACTTACCACAGGGTTAAGAAAGAGTTTCCTTGGGATGGCCTTTAATTGGATAATCAAAAGCTTGTGCCGGAATGTTTGGTTTTCCAACAAAATAAAGTTGAAACAATTAAGACCCCAGGTCTATTACGACCTTTATCCATTCCAAGCCAACATTGGGTGGAGGTTTTAATGGATTTTATCACAGGTTTACCCAAAGTCTGAAGGAAAGAGTATCATCATGGTGGTAGTTGATAGACTTACCAGGTATGCACACTTTTGTGCATTATCTCATCCATTTAAAGCCAGTATAGTTTCTACTGCATTTATTGAAATAATTCAAAAGCTACATTGTAACCCAAAGATTGTTGTAAGTGACAGAGATCCCATTTTCTCTCGAAATTTTTTGACATAATTATTTTCTTGTCTCGGTGCCCAATTAGCTCATAGCTCATCTCGTCATCTTCATTCTGATGGGAAAAGTGTTATAGTAAACAAATGTTTGGAAGGATATCTTCATTGCTTTGTCTTTGATAGACAAACACAATGGGTAAAATGGTTGCCTCTGGCTGAATGGTGGTATAACACTTCCTTCCATACTACAAAAAAAATGACCCCATTTATGGAACTTTATGGATATCATTCACCATCCATCATGTAAAATTCTCATCTTCCCATATTAATGTTAATGTGTCTCATTATATGGCAAAAGCAAAAAAGTACTCAAATAAAAAAAATAAAAAAAAAATATAAAAATATCAATTAAATGAGTTGAGTTTCATACTTGTTAATTATAAAAAATAAATGCTAAATTTGTAACAAAGATAACTCACAATAAATTTTGGTAAAAGCTATAGTGAACCTATTTAATGGGTTTAGAAAATATAAATAATGCTATAAAAATTAAATACTAAATTTGTAAATAAGTAAACTGATAGTAAATATTGGTAAAAGCTATGGTTAATCACTCACAAAATATAAATAACTTGATGTAAGGTTAAATGAAATGATAAAACTCTTTAAATATATATATATATATATATATATATATATATATATATATATATAGAAGTAGAATTTCTAAACAAATAATTTTATATATTATATTTTGAGTAATATAAAATACATTATTATAATCATAATTAAAAATTTTATTATAAAATATATTTTAAAAAAATTCAAAAAATAATTTTAACATTTTGTTATATGTTATTTTCAAATTTCTATTAAAAAAAATTGATTTTATAAATTTGAAAGGGTAGTTTCTTGGGTCGCGGTTTTATATATACGAAAATATGATCATTTTTACTAGTATTTTAATAATAATTAAAAATATGCTTACTTTTAATTTTTAAATTTGTTTAGCAATCTTTAGAATGTTTACAACACATCTCTTAAAGAAATTGGAATTAAAAAACATAAATCAATAGAGAAATGGGGGGTCGCGGTTTTGTCACTACTTAAAAATTTATGTAAAATATTAATGATACCTTTTAAAGAAAATGAATAAATTAGATAAAAATTATATAATAATTTTAGAAAAAATATGACATGAAATTGAATTTAAATTGACATGTTTTTTCTTCTTTTACCACCACCTAGTTTTTGATGATTTTGTGAATTTAAGAGTAAACATTCCAACTCCATTTATTTTTATAAAACTTCTTTGCCACAAAAAGGGAAAAAGTGATACACATTAACATGATTTTACAGAAAATTCTAAGGTTCAAGAAGTGGAAGATCACATCGAGCATCAACAACAAGTTTTCCATCTCTTAAAGGATAACCTCACTTTGCCGCAGAATAGAATGAAACAACAGGCATACCAACACCGCAGCAAAATAAGTTTTGATGTAGGTGACTGGGTATTCCTAGCGCTACAACCATATAAACAAATGTCCCTCAAGCAAGCTATCACCAAAGTATTATGGTCCATACAAGGTGTTGCAAAATATTGGTACTGTGAATTACAAATTGGAGCTTCCTGTAGCTTCCCCAGTGCACCTAGTTTTCCATGTTTCATGTTTAAGGAAGGCTATAGGTCACAAGCTCATAGTTCAAACAATATTGCCAGAACCTGACGAGGAAGGAAAAAGCATATTGGAACTTGAAGCAATCAGAGAAACAAGAATTCGACAGCTACGAAATTGATCAATTTCAAAGTATCTCATTAAGTGGAAGAACTTACCCGCTCAATATTCCACATGGGAAGATGCGAATTTTACACAGAAGCATCCAAAACTACTCAAGCATTGAGGACAACACTTTTTTGGAGGAGAGGGACATGTTAGGTCCTTATAATACTAGTATCTCATTAAGTGGAAGAACTTACCCGCTCAATATTCCACATGGGAAGATGCGAATTTTACACAGAAGCATCCAGAACTACTCAAGCATTGAGGACAACACTTTTTTGGAGGAGAGGGACATGTTAGGTCCTTATAATACTAGTGACTCACCCATTACCCTTATCATTGTAGCCCTTATTGTTATTATTGGGCCCCTATTATCCCCATACTGTTATTAGTGTTCCCCATAGAAGCCCACTAATGTTATTGTTGTGGCCTTATATCATTATTGTTATATCGACTTTGATTATATTGTGACCCCTTAGACTCCTATTTATAGAAAGAAGGTTTATCCATTTGTATCATCCAATAATTGTTCATTTGTGTAATGTAAAGGAGGTTGCCCCCTCGAAGAGGCTAATTTTGAAATCATTGATCTAACTTTTCTATCCTTTTGTGAGTTGGTTCATAACAATACTCGGTATTTCTATGGCTACAACCATACAAACAAATGTCCCTCGAACAAGCTAATATGGATAATAAATTATGACCAAAGTATTATGGTCTGTATAAGGTGTTGCAAAAGATTGATACTATGGCATACAAATTGGAGCTTCCTGCATCTTACTGAGTGCACCAAATTTTCCATGTTTCATACTTAAAGAAGGTTATAGGTGACAAGCTCTGAGTTCAAACAATATTTTGATACCTTGATGAGGAAGGAAAAATATTATTGGAACCAGAAGTAGTCATGGAAAAAAGAACTCGATAACTATGAAATCTATCAATTTTAGAGTACCTCATCAAGTGGAATAACACATCTACTAACGATTCCACATGGGAGGATGAGAATTTTATACAGAAGCATCCAGAACTACTCAAGCATTGAAGACAACTCTTTTTCTAAGGGGAGGGGTATGTTAGGTCCTTATAATAATAATGCATTCCCTCATTGTTATTGTCATTTTATGCCCCTTATTGTTATTCTTGTGCCCATGTTCTCCCCATATTGTTATTAGTGTTCCCCATATAATCCCACTATTGTTATTGTTGTTCCCTTACATTATTATTCTTATGTTGGCTGTGATTATATTGTGATGCCTTAGACTCCTATATATAGAAAGGAGGTTTTGTCTTTTTAATCATCCAAGAATTTTTCATGTATATAATGTAAAGGATGTCCCCCCTCAAAGAGAATAATTTTTAAGTCATTCATCTATCTATTTGTGAGATGTTTGCATAACATAAGGGGTTAGATTTAAGTTCTTCTAGTTTATTAAAAAAATGGAAGATACAAGATAAAAACCCTTGAAGCTTAATATAATATAAATATATGGATTTTCCTATACCCCTAATCCACCCCTTACAATTATCACTTCATTTTTTCACCCTTACTCTACCCCTATTATAAATCCACTCATGCTTAATATTTTAGTTTCTTATCCCTTCACCACCCTACAAATATTAACATTGAATGGCATGAAAAATCATGATCACTCACATGATTTGCATCCATGCATGTATTTCAAATACCCATCGCCTTGATTCATTCCATGCCAAAAAACCCATAGGATTGAAATGAGTCTCTAACATGTATATTTCTCATGCAGCCCTGATTCCCTCACTGGAAGAAACAAACTATTAAGAGAAGAGCATCTCAACATACCTCACATAGAATTGCAACATCATGGGGAAGCTTAGCACAATTAGAAAGGAAACATGGTTGTTGAAAGCTTTGGAAGAATATCCTAAGTTTAATGCCAGTAAACATAGACTGAGAGGTACAATGTGGCTTCCTTTCCTCAGGAATTTGATGGGCATCATAACTTTTTTACCAAAGAATTTTCATAGGTTTTTGACGGTCAATTTGCATGTGTGGGTGACCTGATTATGGCAGTGATGGAGAATTCCATGGCCCAAGCCATTGGAATGCCTCAAATAGGGTACTATTGGTTCAAGAATAAGTAGGTTGAACAAGGAGTATAACTAATTTTTTATGCTCAAAATAACAAAGCTCGAATTGGGGAAGAGGAGTACCCTAATCCCATATTATAGACAGCTAGAGAAATTTTTTTCTTTTGTTGCAAAAGTAAAAAATGTGTGATGGGAGGTATGCAATCACTTTTCTCTACCATATTTATCTCCTTCATCACTTTAAATAACAATATCACTTGAATTTCCCATTTTGTTTATGTAAAAACTTGGGTAGAATGGAAAATTACATACAACAAAACCTAGGAGCATTAGTCATAGCTTATATCATCATGGTTTGATTAAAATATTGAATGTGGAATAATTACATAAAAGAGGTGATAATTGGGATTCCCTCCTAGTTCAAAATAGATTCATTGATGTGGGTATTACAGATGAGGAGATACCTAAGTAGTAAAATAATGTCTCTCATCACAATGATAGGATTGATAGTGAATACCCTAGTCTTCACGAGATTGAATATTTTCCTCCATATGGAGAAAGCTCTAAAAGAACCAAAAATGGGTATGACAAAATTTCTTTAGTCATCCCTAGGAGAACTAATAGGAGTGTGACTAAGAAGAAAATTCCAAATCAAACTATGGAGCCTCCATCAACAACTACACCATGTTCTCCTAAAGATGCTACTTCTTTACATATTGAGCCAATACCAACTACGCATAGTCACATCAAATAGAAGGAATTTGTAACCCATATGCTAAGGAAGTGTAGAAAGAAATTTCCTAAGCTTAAGAATCTCATCTACCAATAACCCAAATATACTCTACCATCAATGCAAATGCTTAACAACATTATTAATACTATTTATTATTATTAGGTTATGAATCCAACTATGTCTTCTACTAACCTGAAAAATCCTTCCTCATCCAAATTAAGGAAGAAAATAAAATATATTGAAAAATTGAAGGAAATATTGAAGACTTTAAAGTTCTGGATAGATATGTGAAGGTTTGGAACACAATTTTGAAGTCCAAAAGAGCATTTTGTTGCAAAGGGGAGTTGAGAAATTAAAAGTGAAGAGTAAAAAAAAATCTTGTTAAAATATGGCTTTAACGAAATCAATTGTTGGCACTACAATACAAGACTTTAGAAAAGAAGCTTCAAGCAAACAAGAGGATAAAACAGGCCAATATGAATATCTTAATTGGTAGGCATTGATGTAGTTGAAGTACTAATCAATTTTTTTCTTAGTTTTGTAGAGGTTTTGTATCAAGACACTAACAACATATCTTGTTTACATGAGAATATAAAAAATATGATGTGTGGGGGAGATGTCAAGGCTCTAATTTGATGCCATTTTCACTACCATTTCGATCATATAAACCCTTTCTTTTTAGCTCATTATTGCTCATTTTTTTCATTCTTTAAATGTAAAAACCATTGGACTTTAAAAATACTAGAGATTATTATGAGGTTGTAAGTCCAAATATGTCTTCTACTAACCTGAACAATCCTTCCTCATCCACATTAAGGAAGAAAAGAAAATATATTGAAAATCTGAAGGCAGATATTGAACAATTCAAAGCTCTGGATAGATATGTGAAGAATGAGAGCACAATTTTGAAGTCCAAAAGTGATTGTTGCAAAGGGAAGCTCAGAAATTAATAGTGAAGAATAAAAAAAAAATTGCTTGTTAAAATATGGCTTAAACGAAATCAGTTGTTGGCACTACAATACAAGACTTTAGAAAAGAAGCTTCAAGCAAACAAGAGGATAAAAGGGGCTAATATGGATATCTTAATTGGTAGCCATTGATATAATTGAAGTACTAATCAATTTTTTTCTTAGTTTTGTAGAGGTTTTGTATGAAGACACTAACCACATATCTTGTATACATGAGAATAAAACAAATGTGAGGTGTGTCGGAGATATCAAGGCTCTAATTTGATGTCATTTTCACTACCATTTCGATCATATAAACCCTTTCTTTTTAGCTCATTATTGTTCATTTTTTTCATTCTTTAAATGTAAAAATCATTGGACTTTGAAAATACTAGAGATTATTATGAGGTTGTATATCCAACTATGTCTTCTACTAACCTGAACAATCCTTCCTCATCCACATTAAGGAAGAAAAGCAAATATATTGAAATTTGAGGGAGATATTGAGGAGTTCAAATTTTTGGATAGATATGTGAAGAACGAGAGCACAATTTTGAAGTCCAAAAGTGTCGATTGCAGAGGGGATCTGAGAAATTAATAGTGTATAATAAAAAATAATAAAAATTCTTGTTAAAATATGGCTTAAATGAAATCAATTGTTGTCACTACAATACAAGACTTTAGAAAAGAAGCTTCAAGCAAACAAGAGGATAAAAGGGGCTAATATGAATATCTTAATTGGTAGCCATTGATATAGTTGAAGTGCTAATCAAATGTTTTGTTAGTTTTGTAGAGGTTTTGTATCAAGACACTAACCACACATCTTGTTTACATGAGAATAAAAAAATGAGGTGTGGGGGAGATATCAAGGCTCTAATTTAATGTCATTTTCACTACCATTTCGATCATATAAACCCTTTCTTTTTACCTCATTATTGTTCTTTTTTTCATTCTTTAAATGTAAAAGTGGTTGAAAAACTTACAATGTAATTATGTTTTTTATATATATATTTTCTATTATTTTTTATGAATTAGAGGGATTAAAGATTGATATACTACTAATAATGATTTAACCAATTTATATCTTGTAACCTACATAAAGATCTCGTATCCCACCTTGTTGTTGGGCATGTTTGCATGTATCTAGAGAGAAAACCAACACATGAGTTTCCCTCTAAATGCTTCCATGTCCATCAAAACTACACGTATTGTTCATTGGTCAAACTTATGGTCAAATTGTTCCAAGAATGGAATGTCCTGTTCCACGTTAACAAGACACGCATTGTTCATTGGTCAAACTTATTGTCAAATTGTTCCAAGAATGAAATGTCCCTCAAAGTATATTGAGGTGAGAGAAATATTCTTATTCTCACACTATACGACTCAATCATGGTCTAATTTTGCAAAAAAATCCACGAGACTACACTCTTTTACCCAGAGGTATATCTACTCGATGTTTCTAACACATGAAAGAGGCGATTCGATAGAGTCCACTAGTGTGTCATTTTGCACTATGTAGAAATTACATAAACGAGTTTGAAAAGTATAGTTGTTGATTATATATATCATCTCTATAACTGTTTGAAGTTTTACATATTCAATATATATTGATAGATCAATGGGATACATAGATTTAATGAATATTTATTACTGAATTTCATCTGTGATTAATATAAAGTGGTTGACTCTAGTGTCCTATGTGTGATTTTATAATAGTGTTGTAGCTTTCCGAGCAACCTGACAACAACTGAGAGGGTTACATTAACTAGTTCATCCACTTTTTTAAATTGGCTTTAAATTTTATCAAATGGAAGGTACTATGTTTTGTGGAATCATATGCAAAGGTATTATCATGATAAAATTTCAGTGAAGAAGGGTAAAATGGAATTCAAAACGATGGATATTCTAACTAGATCAGATTGTGTTGAGAGATATTAATTTCATTGTCAGTTAGGTGTCATTATATTTGATTATATTGTTTGCTGGGAATCATAAACAGGTCAATTTTAGTCATATTATTAATGTTTACAATGTAATTTATTTAGTCATTTTAAATATTGAAAAAACAACCTATATTCTATTTTTAGTTTTCATTCTTGGTCAAATTAGACGAATAGCCATTTTAAATATTGAAAAAAGCAACCTATGCTATACTTTTTAGTTTTCGTTCTTTGTCAAATTAGACGAATGGCTATTTATCAATAGGATCACTTACTCAATTGGTTCAAGCAATCCTGGGAAGTAGGAATGGCCTCCTTGGAGTAACAAGAGTACAATAACATCGGAGAGTCTATTTTCTTTGGTGTTTTTTGTTGGTTTCTAGGTTTGAATGAGGAGGTTTAGTATTTGGTGTGTAGCGTGACTGTTAGTATAAGGGAATTGGAGACTGTTAGTATAAGGAAATTATAGAATTTCACGCAGAGTGTTGGTATACGTGAGTTGCATGAACAGTGGCAGGGAGAGAGCATAGATTGCACGAGAATCAGAATTATCAGTACTGATGAAAGTGAAAATGAGGATAGTGAAGACTCTCTCTTAACGTTTAGGTTTGCGAAGAATGTAATTGTCATCAGATTTATAGAGGATTTTCGCCCACAGAGCCATGCAGTCTATTATTCCTCTTGAACTCAAATTATTTGGAATTCCAAATTCACTTGGCGCCAGATCAAACGATACCTGGAAAATGATACATATAAATTCAATCTCAATTATGAAGTTGTCATATTGGCATCGTTGACTTTGCAGCCGAATTAGTAATTAAGTTGTTGGGGCGTTTTTACATGGAAGAAAATACCAAAAACCAAGATTCAAACTAAATACAGAGGCAAAAATGATACATATAAATTTAATTTCAATTATGAAGTTGTCAGTGTTGTCATAGGTGACTTTGCAGCCGAATTAGTAATTAAGTTGTTGGGGGTTTTTACATGGAAGAAAATACCAAAAACCAAGATTCAAACTAAACACAGAGTCAATGCTCTTTTTACCTCCACAGGATCTCACTGAGAGACAGAGTATTTCACCACCATTAAAAAAAATTCTATTCATTAAAAACTGATACAAACTTCATACTCTTTTACTGAGAGGGATTTACCACTGTAAAATCATTTTTATATTCAGTGAAGTAAAAAACAACTTACTGCTGTAATAAAAGGTTTACCATTTTCTTTATGCACTGCTGTGCAAAACCACACATGGTTTTTAGCTACTCCTCCATACTACGATGGCCAACAACAAAAACCTTATATCCCATGTGCCAAACAAAACAAAGATGCAGAGCACATTTTTCACGGCTCCTTCGTTCCTTTTTACAATAGTCAATGCACGAGCCCTTTTCATTTTTGAAAACAAAATAAAAAAAACACAATTACTTTTACGTGCCGTAAAATATTTTTAACACCCATGCCTTTCTTTAAATGCACCATACCTCCGATACATATAAAAACATTAAAATTTAAATCACCTACCAATACTTCTACGGGCACATTAACTACATTATTATTGGCGGTCAACACAAAATTGAATTCACTCCACGCAAGGCTTTTAATATAGGCTCGTATGCATCTTCAATCAATCAAAGGACGAAAATACAGGAGCAAATCCTACGGTGGAGAAAGATATCGGAAGCCACTTTACTGCTGAGCTTTACCTCCCGATATGTCAGAGATGCTGATGTCAGGTGAGAGCCACGCGTCTTCACCAAATCGCATCGGAGCCAAGAATACGGAAACAACTTTTCCGGAAAAGCGGTGCGATATGCTTCTGGGCGGTTTTGTGGTTTCGTTCGGTGGTTTTTGGGCTGCGTTGAAATTATAACTTCAACACTCCCCTTTAATTTCAACTGCTGGCCATTCGGTCATACCGAGACACTTTCTTAAAAATTCAAAGCTTCTCTGATCCAGCGGCTTTGTCAAGATGTCCGCAACCTGTTCTTGAGTCCTGCAATGTTCCAAGACAATTTCTCCATTGTTCACCAATTCTCTGATGTAGTGAAACCTTGTATCAATGTGTTTCGTTCTCTTATGAAACACTGAATTCTTTGACAATGCAATAGCTGAGCTATTGTCACAAAAGATGATTGTCGCTTTTGCCTGCTCTTGGCCTAGGCTTCTCAACATTCTTCTCATCCACACTGCTTGACATGCTGCTGCTGTAGCTGCCACATATTCAGCGTCTGTTGTAGACAATGCTACAATGGACTGCTTCTTAGAAGCCCATGAAATGGCTCCTGAACCCATATTAAAAACATAACCGGAAGTGCTCTTCCGATCATCTACACTTCCAGCCCAATCACTGTCAGTGTATCCAACCAAATTTGAATGTTCTGAGGCATGATATAAAATTCCAAACATTTTGGTGCCTTTGACATATCTCAAAATTCTCTTTGTTTCCTGCCAATGTGCCTCCTTTGGCCTCTCCATGAATCTAGAAATCAAACTAACAGCATACATTAAATCAGGCCTAGTTGCTGTTAAATACATAAGGCTGCCCACAATGCTTTTATACAAGCTAGGATCAAAATCCTTGCTGCTGTCCTCTCTGCTGAGTTTTAATCCCATCACTGTGGGAGTGATTGCTGCCTTGCACTCTTGCATGTTAAATCTGCCCAAAACTTGATTTACATATCTTGCTTGAGATATAAAAATTCATTTTTCATTTTGATCTACTTCTATGCCTAAGAAGTATCTCAACAAACCCATGTCAGTCATTTCAAATTCATCCTTCATGACTGATTTAAAATTCTCAATAAGATAAATATCATTTTCAGTGAAAATAACATCATCTACATACAAAACAACAATTAAAATTTTACCATCATTTTCCTTGATGTAGACTGTGGGTTCTCCTTCACATTTTTCAAATTCATTATCCAAGAGATATGAATCTATCCTGTTGTACCATGCTCTTGGCGCTTGCTTCAGCCCATAAAGAGCTTTCTTCAATTTGCACACTTTGTGCTCTTCACCTTTCTTCTCATATCCGAGAGGCTGTTCCACATAGACCTCTTCCATTAACACTCCATTTAGGAATGCTGATTTCACATCCATTTGGTAGACTTTCCATTTGTTTTGTGCTGCTATAGACAACACTGCTCTCACTGTTTCCATTCTTGCAACCGGGGCGAAAGTCTCCTCATAATCTCTCCCATACTGCTGCTTGTACCCTTTGACAACCAACCTTGCTTTATGCCTTTGAATCTTGCCTTCAGCATTGCTCTTGGTCTTATAGACCCATTTCACACCAATGACTTCTTTGCCTTTTGGTAACTCAACCAAATCCCATGTTTTGTTTCTCTCTATGGCATGCATCTCCTCATCCATAGCTTCTATCCATTTCTTATCTTTGATTGCTTCCTCAAAATGAATAGGATCATCAACATGACAATACAAGGCAAATAAGGAATTCATTCCTTCATCATAAATATCACTTAGATTTCTAAACTTCTTACCTCTTTCACTTGGTGTGCAAGTGCTTGAAGATGCACTTGAATTTCCTCCTTGTGGTGTGCTTGGAGAAGCACTCTCATTGATCCTCAATGGTGTCCCTTGCTGTCCTTGTGTTGGCGTTGCTGTTTGGGGATGCATTTCAGCCACCTCCTCTTCATCTTCATCATCAGACAAACAGTTCTTGACATTCACTGTTTTCTCTATGCTTCCATCTCAAGCTTCTTCCTCAATGAATTGAACATCCCTGCTTACAAAGAACTTCTTGGTAGATGGGATGCACAACCTGTAGGCTTTGGATTCATCACTGTATCCAATGAAGATGCATTTCTCCCCTTTGTTGTCCAACTTCCTCCTTAGCTGATCTGGTATGTGTGCATAGGCCACACATCCAAAAACTCTCATGTGGGTGACTCCTTGCTTTCTCCCACTCCATGCCTCTTCTGGCACTTTGTTCAAGACTGCTTTTGTAGGACACATGTTCAATATATAAACTTCACAATGTACAGCTTCAGCCCAATACTCATTTGGCAAATGCTTTGCCTTCAACATGCTCCTTGCCATATCCATGATGGTCCTGTTCTTCCTTTCAGCAACTCCATTTTGTTGTGGAGTGTACCTTGCTGTAAATTGTTTGTGAATTCCATTTTCTCTACAAAACTTTAGGAATTCATTGGAGATGTACTCACCTCCTCTATCAGTTCTCAATACTTTTATGTGCAACCCACTTTGGTTCTCCACAAGTGCTTTGAAATTTTGGAATTTCTCAAAGACTTCAGTTTTGTTCTTGAGGAAATATATCCAAGTCTTTCTTGTAAAATCATCAATGAATGTCAAGAAATATAGGCTGCCAGCTAATGATGGAGCTTGCATTGGTCCACACAAATCTGAGTGGATAATCTCTAAGGGTGCCTTTGCCCTTATGCTCTTCCCTGATGGAAAACTTTCTCTGTGTTGTTTTCCCAAAATGCAGCCTTCACATAGGCTGTCCGGTTTCTCTATCAATGGTAATCCATTTACCATTCCTTTTCTGCTCAATAAGTTTAGACCTCCAAAATTTAAATGCCCGAATCTCAAGTGCCATAACCAGTTCTCATCCTTTGGCACGCTTTGGAAGGCCTCTTGGGTGACTGCTACCATTTTCCTTTTGTTCTTCATGTCTGCCCTGATCCGGAGAGGGAACATTCTGTTCCTTGTCATCTTCACTTCAGCAATGCATCTTTTGCTGGGTGGTATATCCATGATGGTGCACACATCATTTACAAAGTAAGCATTGTAACCCTTTTGGATAAGCTATCCAACACTCAATAGGTTACATCTCATTCCGGGGACATAGTAGACATCTGCTATGGTTTTCCTTTCTCCTTGTTTTGTAAATATTTTTACCTCCCCTTTTCCCATAACAGACACTTTACTATCAGTTCCTAGTGTGACCTCTGATTTCAAATTCTGATTTAAGGCTGAAAAGAGGGCTATATTCCTTGTCATATGGTTGCTGCAACCTGAGTCTAAAAACCATATGTCCTCACTATGTGTTTCAGCCATGTTACAAGCTAACAGGACACTTTCTTGACTATTGTTTTCTCTTGTAACATTTGCATTTTGTCTGTTGTTCATATCATGTTGTTTCTTTCTATAATCACTTGCATAATGTCCATACTTTTTGCAATAATAGCATTGAACATTAGATTTATCATACCTTTGTCCTTGAGCCTGATACTGATCTCTTTGTTGGCTGCTGCCTTGACCTTGGTTCTCATTTGGATTGCTGCCTCTTCCTTGTGCATTTGATGGGTTGTTCCTTCCACCTCTGTTCTGGCTTCTGCCTCTTCCTCTTCGGTTTCCTCTTCCTTGACCTCTTCCTCTTCCAAAGGACATATGGGTCTTGAAGGCTTGCTCAAGGGATGAGTTTTCATTCCTACTCAACCTCTGCTCATGAGTTATCAGTGATGCATGTAGCTCATCAACTGAATAGTTTGAGAGATCCTTTGTCTCTTCAATGGTGGTGACTATGGCATCAAACCTTGAGGGTAAGACCCTCAATATTTTCTCCACTATTCTTCTATCTTCAATTGTTTCTCCATGAGTTCTCATTTGTGTGATTACACCAATCACATGAGTGAATAATGATTCAATGTTGTCTGACTCCTTCATTTTCAAGTTCTCAAAATCCTTTCTCAGCAATTGTAGTTTTGCTGTCTTCACTCTCTCCATGACTTGATAGGCTGTCTTCAGGGTTTGCCATGCTTCATTTGATGTTTTAGCTGCTGCTATCCTTGGAAATATACTCTGGTCTACTGCTAGATGCAACAATAAAATGGCCTTTGCATCCTTCTTCCTATTGCTCTTCAGCTGATCCTTCTCTCCCCGAGTTAGTGCATTGAACTCATTTTCATCTGCTATTTCCTCAAAACCATGTTCAACTATTTCCCATGAATCTTGAGAGGCAAACAGGGCTCTCATAGTTATTGACCAGTAGTCATAGTTCTTCCCATTAAACTGTGGGAGTTGGGTGTTAAACATACTCATGCCAGTGCTTGTGCTGGCCATTCCTTGACTGTGTATTTAAAACAAATCACTGCTTCTTCAGCAACACAAAAAGAACTTTTGAAATACCTGAATCCTTTGATGTCTGAGTCTTCTGTCTGCCTGAGAAGTTTTGCTACAGCAACAACCTTCTCCCTTCAGCTTCTTTAACTTCTTTAAAGAGCCTGGTCCTGCTCATACCACTGTTGGGGGTTTTTACATGGAAGAAAATACCAAAAACCAAGATTCAAACTAAACACAGAGGCAATGCTCTTTTTACCTCCTTTCGTGCACAGAGAAGCTTACAAAAAAATTCACTAAGAGACAGAGTATTTCACCACCATTAAAAAAAATTCTATTCATTAAAAACTGATACAAACTTCATCCTCTTTTACTGAGAGGGATTTACCACTGTAAAATCATTTTTATATTCACTGCTGTGAAAAACAACTTACTGCTGTAATAAAAGGTTTACATAAGTTTACTGCTGTAATAAAATTTACACAGAACTGCAAAACCACACATGGTTTTTTAGCTACTCCTCCATACTACGATGGCCAACAACAAAAACCTTATATCCCATGTGCCAAACAAAACAAAGATGGACAACACGTTTTTTACGGCTCCTTCGTTCCTTTTTACAATAGTCAATACACTAGCCCTTTTCATTTTTGAAAACAAAATAATAAAAAAAACACAATTACTTTTACGTGCCGTAAAATATTTTTAACACCCATGCCTTTCTTTAAATGCACCATACCTCCGATACATATAAAAACATTAAAATTTAAATCACCTACCAATACTTCTACGGGCACATTAACTACATTATTATTGGCGGTCAACACAAAATTGAATTCACTCCACGCAAGGCTTTTAATATAGGCTCGTATGCATCTTCAATCAATCAACGGACGAAAATACGGGAGCAGATCCTACGGTGGAGAAAGATATCGGAAGCCCTCACTTGAGTGAACGATAGCTCCCGATATGTCAGAGTTGCTGATGTCAGGTGAGATCCACGCGTCTTCACCAAATCGCATCGGAGCCAAGAATACGGAAACAACTTTTCCGGAAAAGCGGTGCGATATGCTTCTGGGCGGTTTTGTGGTTTCGTTCGGTGGTTTTTGGGCTGCGTTGAAATTATAACTTCAACATAAGTGGCAGTTGCACCGAAGAAAAGGAAACCGATATTAGCATTACAGAAGAAGAAATAATTAGCAGTGATACAGAGGAGGATGAAACAGACCTAATATTGATACAGAGGAAAATGAAACAAACAGTAAAATTGATACACAAACTGGGGCTATGGCGGAGTTTTATCTTGTATGGAGCTCACCGTGTTTCAATTCTGTTTCAGGTTGACCTTCTTCTACGGCATATATGCATTATCAGGTTTGGATGGACCTGGGCAAGGTTAAATTCAAAAATATTTTGGGAATTTATAATTATAAATACTGGTTGGATAGGGATCCATGTAAGATGTTTTTTAATGGCAGTAACTAACCAGCTTGTCATAGGGCATTAAATGTCAGGAGAGATGCAGAGTGGATAGCCTCATAACACGCGAATTTCTATTTCTTATTTAAGGCCCGGTGTTCCCTGGATAGCCTCATAACACGCGAATTTCTATTTCTTATTTAAGGCCCGGTGTTCCCGGGTTATCCAGCCTGCATCTCCCCATAGTTAGCTGTTGTATTTTTTATGACCACTATTATTTAATTATTTAAATATTTTTTTATTTTTTTATTTTAACTTGCATAATTAATTTTAACTTTGATTAAAAAAACACAACATTACACATCCTAACCTCTCAGCTCAATAATATCTTTTATTATAAGTGATTATATAAAACATTTCAAATCAAAACACAACATTACACATCTTAACCTCTCAGCTCAATAATATCTTTTATTATAAGTGATTGTATAAAACATTTCAAATCAAATTAGAATTTATTTTCATTATTCATTTTTCCGAATCTAAAAAGAAACACACTAGATGAATCAAAAAACTATTAATGTAATGAATCTTCAACAAAACACAACTCACAAAATCCTCCATTCTGAAATTCTATTTCACTTGTTTAGCGCCTTCTCTAAAATATTTTGCAGGATATACCATAGAAATAGAGATAAGGACGCACGATTATATATAGATTGCAAAATATAAAATAACAAATATATGAATTAATTTAAATAATATTTTTTAAATTTATATGTTTATAAAATATAATGAAGAATTCTTGTGTTTATTTATTAATATTATCTAATAATCATTTACTTTTAATTTTTACTTTAATAACGTCCACATATATATAAATAAACAAGTTGTAATTTTAATTAGTGTTTGTTTATACATATTTAAAAGTTAATATTTTTAATTTTCTTAGTTTTGGTTTTCTTGATTTTTTTTTTTATTTCATTTTGGAAAAACATTATAAAATAGTGTCTTTTAATTTAAAAAAATTACAAAATTAAAAAAAAAAAAATTAATGAGTTTTTTGGAAACTGATATCTCGGGATTAAATTTTACATTATCTATTTTTTAATTAAAATATTGATTAATTTAATTTTAAAATACAAAAGTATTATATTTTAAAAATTGTCAAAATATTTTCAAAGTTACATAAAAAAACCTTAATATTTGACCATTATAAAAAAAATTATAATCATATATCATAAAGTTGGAATTTTAAAAAGTATAAAAACTTGTCTATGTTATTTACGTTTTCAAATAAATCTGGATACTCAAAATTTTCATTGTTTCTCAAATTTCAAAGTTTTCATGGTTTCTTAGATTTCTTTTATTTCTTTGAAATATTTGAATAAAGGCAATCACCAACATAATAATAATTGGTTTGATAAGTCCAAGAAACTCAATATCATAGAATTTATGTAGATCAGTTATAATATGTTTTATGTAAATATTTCAACTCATTGAGAACCTTTATGTAAATATTTCAACTTATTGAGAACCTTTGCGTATTGTCCCTATTCTTTGAGGATTGATAAGATTCATTACTAAATAATTATCTTTGAGATAAGCTCGAGAATGGACAACCTTAAGACCAAAGTTTCTACATGAATAGCAATACCCATAAATAGTTTATTAGTCCCTACCATCTCGCAATGGGTCGGGACTATAGTAATCGAAGAGCCTTGCTTTATGGGTCGGGACTATAGTAATCGAAGAGCCTTGCTTTAGCATTAGTTTTAAGTTTTAGTCCTCTAATTATACCGGGTCAAATAGCCTAACCTGTGGACTAATTATACCTAAATGGTCCTCTAATTAGTTTTTTTTTTCTTTCTTTCTCGTGCAAGAAACTAGTGGGTTTAGTCCACAGGTTAGGCTATTTGAGCATGTAACCGGGTGTTGTGCATTAGGTGCTGCAGGTGTCCATGCATGGCAGGAGGTGTCATGTTTCATCCCCATTTTACAACCTTGAATGGGTTCCATCCCCATTTCATAGCCTTGAACGGGTTCCTATGGTGCTGCTTCGCTTGCTTATGGTGCTGGTTCGAATTCGAATGCCCAACAAGGTGAACCACTGCGTATGTCCTTGCCTACCGTGCCTTTGTACCCACCTTTATCTCTGCATATGTCCTTGCCTACTATACCTTTGTACCCACCTTTGTCTCTGCGGGATCAACGGGCTATGCTTCCACTCCGGCTGGGAACTTGGATTCTGGTTTTCTCATCTTTAGTGCTGGATCGACAGAAGCAACTGCTTCATCGACTGAACCAACTGGATCTATAGGGGAACTGGATCATGATGACAATCATAAGAATGAGCAAGGCTAGAAGCTAGGTCCTTATCACTTGAGAGTGCTTACCTTTGGTTCAGAGAAAAAAAAGAGCGAGGTCCTAGCGAGTGAAGAGGAAAGCCCTAGCCAGTTAAGTGCGAAGCCCTACCCAGCGTGCGAAGCGCTCTCTCTCGCATCTATTAGTTCAGAGAAAAAAGAGTGAAGCCCTCATGGTCCACTGTAGCCCCAGTAGTCATTTGCCACAGCTTCGGCTATGTGCGAACTCCGTCCAGCGGCCGGGAAAGTAGCTGAATCGCATATTTCAAGATTTTCTTAATGCTCTATCATTTATAACTTGAAAAAATGTAGAGCCCGTCAAAGTTTGTCAATCTTGAAACCCTTAATGACAGGGTTGGCCCTGGCGATCGCTTCACGACCAGCGGTGTTTCTCGGCATATTGATGTGTGCCGCAAAAAGTATTTTGGCACCGACATTTAAAGGCGGTTAGACCCACTCGTTTGTTGCACGAGAAAGAAAGACCAGTTAGGGGTTTCTGCAGGAGGCCGCAGAGAGGAAGAAGATGAACACGCAGCCGCCACTTTTATCCACCGCTTATTCGACCGTAGTCCGTGAGGGGCGTGTCAAATAAGTCCTGATATGGTGAGGGTCCTGGAGCCGAACTGTAGCCATCTGACGGAGGGGAAAGGCTTTCGAGGCTTCAAAGGATGATCGAGGTCTGTTCTGTTCTGTCAAGGTACCTTAGTACGCTCGATTGCTAATGAGGTTTGTTCTGTTTTGTCAAGGTACGTTAGTACGCTTGATTGCTAATGAGAGGGCTTTCAAGAAAGCCTGTCCCAAAGCTCAAGCACTTCAGAACCATATCTTCTCTGCTGGATGCGCACATAATCATGAAGCAAATAAGCCTCCAGCGTTGAGAGTTGAGATTTAAAATCGTGTTAGAGAAGCAAGTGGCTGCATGCAAACTTTAGCGTGTCGATATCTGATTTTATTTATTATTAACACTATTTTATTTTTATTATTAAAATATATAATTTTTATTTCAAATATTAAAATGAGAAATATGACATTCGTTGTGCATGATGACACCATGCAGCTCTGCAAACTTTAGCGTTTCGAATGGCTGCAACACCATTTTTTAATTTGCATTGTATTAAACGAAGCCCAAAAAATGCCAGATAATTTGAAATAAATTAAATTAGTGTTTCATTCGATTATTTGTCACTTGGAATTTGCATTGCATTCTGGTAATGGCATCTTCACACAACCACTGTAATTTTATTTTAGTTAATATTTTCATGTCAACTGTGCCTTCGTTACCCGAATTCATGAATTGCAAATAAAACCATTATCCAAAGCTTATATTTTTTCATTGTCTATGCAAAGGAATATAGGTAATTTTACTTTAACTATGCCAGACTGAATTGGTATGTCAAGTAGGGCAAATTCAGTTGTTTTGCCATTTGGCCACCATTCCGAATGTCTCTGGGTGTTTTTAAGGAAGTTATTTAGCTTAACCAGCTATCATGGGTCAATATGAGACTCTGAATAGTATTTCGGTTTCTATTATCCTGGAAATACTGAGTTTGATAGCCAGATCAAGTTATGGGACCTTGCTGCAGGTGAGTCTGCTGCGATAAATTAAAATTTCAAAAATTTATAAATTTCTGATTTTTCACTTTTGCACAGGAAAGAGCTTCAAAGGGTACAATGTTCTGAAAACTGATGCAAACAATAATGGTCATCTCTGTGTTCTGTTAAGTATGAATTACTAACTTCATTTCTGCATATAGTATTCAGTTTAACTCTGGGTAATTCATGATGTTAGCCTTGCCATTTGTTTTGCCTCTCAAAACTCTTCTTGAAAAATTTGGAGTGGGTTTATTTTGTTTGCTGGTCTGACTTTATTTTTATCACAGGTGGCAAGCTGCAAATAAATATTCTTGCCAAAATATTCTTAATTCCTTTGTCTAGCCAGTTTTCTCATCCAAACCATCGATTACTAATGGAAAGCGAGAAGTTCATGGATTGGCAGTGTGAGTTAGGCAGGTGAATATATTTCTGTTTTGGCGCTATTTTTTTTTAATAGAGTTTTCCATAACGTGAATTGTAGGTTTATAGTACCTGGAAAACTCATTTTCACTTGGTGCTTATTTCGAATCGAAAGTCAAGTATTTGGGGCTAGCAATAAAGATTTTATTTTCTTGGTAATATATTAGGTTTAGTACATTGGCATATGTATCTTTCTAACATCACAAACGTTGTAGAACTTCCTATGGGGTCAGAAAGCATTTTGACAATGCAGAAGGCACTGAAGCCAGTATCATCAAACTGACATATTGTAAAAGGTAATGAACTGACAAAACTGCTATATGTATTCCATTTCAAGAAAAAAAGAATATCATCATTGAGTTACCATTTGTTTCGATCAAATTCAGTCTGATCCCTTATAGGGTTTTAATAGGAAACTTCTTGTACCCTGCTGGGTACTTAAAAGTCACCAGTTAGGTTGCTATTCTAAGTAAACAAGTTGAATTCATTTAATAACATAAAAACATGTATTAATTAGCAATTTAGCCCTTGTTTTTCCTGTGGATGCATGTTAAACATGGTTTACGTACATGATCCTAACAATGTCTAAGTTGCACGAATTGCAGTAATGGTGATGCGGCCAAGCCACACACCCATGAATTTTCCGAGGACACAAAAACTAATGGCACGGAGCCTATAGAATCAGTGGATGCTGAATTCCTCCCATCCAATCAAGCTCATAAAGAGAATAATTCTCTGCAACCTCGACCAAAGTCTTTTACAAAAAAGTTCAAAGAAAATAAACCTGAACAAAAAAGAGGAGCGACTGGCCATGGCAATGGCACATCAAGCACTACATATTTAGGAGTAAGGGTGCGGAGGCGCAAACAACAAAACTTGGAGGAAAATCATGGATATAACTTGAGGCATGAGCAAGAAGTCGCATCAGATCATAATCAACAAGAAAAATTAAATCAGCCAGTTAGCAGACAAAGACGAAGGCAAGCTCCTAAAGCTACTTCTGAAAAGGGCAGGGTAAATCAATGTCCAAGGACACCAAAACTGTAAATCTCAAACCCCAAAATGGTAAATCTCAAACTTCTTCCTGGAAAAATTTCAACTTAACAATTTCTTTTAGGGCGAGCTTATTTTGTTAAACTTATGTTTCGGCTCTCTTGTGGCATGCTAGAGTATTCTATGACTTTAAATGTTAGAAATTGAAATGAACCAAAGCATTAAAATAATTATAGACTAAGAATCTTCTCTCCAAATATGAGCTTCTACAAAACTATAAGAGTGCAGATCATTTTCATTCACAAGTTGATTGTACATTTGGTCAAGGAATATATGGTTTTATATAGGCAAACTACTTTAGTCCCCTGAACTAAAAAAAAAACTATAATGTTAGGCCCTCATAGGTTTCGTTTTTATTGAAAATTGAATCTCTTTGGGCTTCTGACGTCTATTTATCTTCCTGAAATTGAGCAATCCCAATGTTTGTTGTTAAACTTACGTTTCTTTAAAGGTGAGAAAATTGAAGTGAACCAAAACATTAAAATAAATATAGGCTAAGATTTTTCTCTTTAAATGTGAACCTCAACAAAACTATAAATGTGCAGATCATTTTCTTCTTTTTGTCTATTTCTTGAGTATGATTTTCTTCTTTCTGTCCATTTCTTGAATACTTCGTTTCTATGTAAAAGTCAATAAACCTTACATGAAAGTCCCTTAAGATTTGGTACAGAAATTCCCTGCCAACTGCAGCTTCCTTTTTGTAGGTTATATGTGTGCATCTACTAAAACATTTTAATGAAGAGGCTGCTTCAATTAAGGTTGACAGCTCTGTGTTGTATATTTTATATAGCAAAGTTCTCTTTCTGTTGACACAATTGGAAAATCTGCAAGAATGGAATCCATCACCAACATTTTATAGTAATACATATGTCATTTAAGGTGAAATCTAGCATCATTCTTGGTAGTACTGGTTCTGTAGCTCAGCGGGTAGAAGGACAATATAGAATTGAAAATCACAAGTTTTTTATGAATCCATATCTATTGCAAGGGTCCCAATATGATAGGCAGAGAGGTTAATAAAGGACATCAAAATGCTCTTGTGGTTATTTGCTACTTGAGGAGTTAGTAGCACGTTACACTTATCAGAGCTTATTAAACTGTGATTTCAATCTCTGGCTAGGGTTAGGGGTAGGTAGTCAATTATTTCCCATGACTAACCACATATTTTTGTATATAATCAACATTTTAGATTTGTGATAACCCGATATATCACTGATCAGTTCATTAGATTTTTTATTCATTACAGATTAGTATCATGTTTGCAAAGGCTCTTGTTGGTCAAATTTTAAGGCTTAACTTTTGATTAGGTAGTAGAATTGGTAGGCTTAACTCAGTGCATTGGTGTGGGTTTATAAACATGGGATTAATTAGGATATCCCTTTGGAGTCTATTTTAGTATTGAAGAATTTCCTTCACTGTTGAAAGGCAGGAAAAGACTGGCCAATTTTGTAATCAATCCCTGAAAGGTCAGCGTGTTTAAAAATGAGGCAGCCAAAGGTAACTAAGCAATGTTGTAGTGGGGACAGTTAGGAAGGAGGAGATAAGTGAATTAACCATTATGCTTTAGGAATCAGTTAGGTAACTAACTATGAAGCAGAGATTATAGTGATGCAAGGACCATCTGTAGGCTGAATGCTAGAAAGTTGTCAAGTTTGAGCGATTTTATTAATGGCTGGAAACTGTATTAAAATTGAAAGCTCCAACATTTTCTTGAGGAAGTAGCGAGCTTGTATCACTGTTCACATAATTAAAACGGGATGATGTCAGAAGGGGCAAGATAGGTTGGCAGGTAAAATGGCAAGTGTGGGGATTAAATTAGGGCCAGTTTATCTAAAATAATGACCTTTTAGTATGGGATAAACTACCAGGACTAGAGTATTAAGATGTATTTAAAAATTATTTGTGGAATGACATGTGATTACGGGCTACATATAATGACTACGTTCTTGAGGATCATTACCTTATATATTCTCATTATAATTGAATTGAGACGTTGATGGAATGCAAACAGCTACAAGGTCTCTTTGGAAGCTTAAATTTTAGTCTTTATAAAGGAATCACAATGTCACGAAAGTCATTATAGTTTTATTTGTAGAAATGAGCAAATTACAAGTATTGATTCTTCATAAGCTCAAAACTGTGAAGGAGGATGAGGGATCATAGGACTCAGATATTGATTATGAAAGGGATGTGAAACGTGCCAAAGGTCAGGGAAAGAGCTGGCAATAGATAGTAATGCAAGGATAGGACCAATGTTTGAGGAGTTTTGCAATATATATGTGGCTGTTGTGAATCTTATGCTTCATACAGTGAAGTTGGGGCCAACTTGCACAATGTTTTCAAGGAGCAGAAACAGCTGAAGGAAATGGTATCAAGTTAGTAGCTGCAATAATTTATAGATGCAAGAAGTACGGCTGGACAGAGTTATGGTGAAGCTTGAAGAGATTGAGCCAAGACGTTAGTTGTAAGGGAAATTAACTAGGCTTGTGCCTTGAATCTTGATTTTATTAAGTTGGTGGATAAGTTTCCCCAACTTGAAAGCAGGGACCTGCGCAATGGTACAGTGAGTTTGGCTTAGTGAGATGGTTTGTTTTGTGGTGGGTAGCTAGGCATCTCCTTTAAAGCTTGTGTTGATGATGAATAGATTGATATATTCTGCGGTCCAGGTCAAGAAATACATTTTTCTCCCTGATAAAATTCACAACCGCATCCATATGAATGGAGCGAGGTATTATGTGAGTGAATGTCGCATTCTTGAGTGATCTTACAAGAACGAGGCCAACTCTTCTCTATCAGCATTGATGTCCAGATTAGGTTGCATTGATTCATCGGATTGCTCTATGGGATTGCCAGCTCTACCTTACACCTAAACCGTCATTAGAACTACTGCCTTCACTACCTGCCACATAACTTCTCTTTATACCGAAACCTACCACCATTAGATACAGTCATGCCCAACCTCATCTTAAGCCGGGATGGAATACAGTCTTTGTCTTTTCTAGTGGTATGGGTTCACAGCTATATGCCCATGGATTCCAAATAGAGTAGTGCCAACTATGAAGACAGTTCGAGTCATTCACCCAACTATCTCCTTCCGAAGGAATCGATCTTCTAACTCGACCTCTATAAGTCGAGGTTGCCCCCGTACCCCCTCATTATCAGCTCTCATTCGGGTCCTGCTCAGACTTAGATGGCTTTCATTTCACGCATTAAACATCCTTACATTGTACGATATAAGGAGGCATGGGTGGAAAAGATATGGATTTTTCTTTGGTGTCTTTTAAATTGAGTCATTTTGAAACATTGAGGCAGTTTCTTGTGGATCAAAGCTCTCCTCTGGCTTTCTGTTGGTTTCTCTGGTTTCAAATTGCCAATTCTTCTAATTCTCAGGTGAGGGACTAATTTGATGGTTTTGTTGTTCATAGTTTGTAGGACACTGTGGACTTCTAGATTGAAAATTTTCATGATACATGGTTTTGGCCTGTATTTCTTCAGTGGAAAAAAAGGGAAACTATTAGGATTTTCAGTAGTGTCTTTAAGTTATTTGTATAATGCATCAGTGCCTCAGTGATGTTATGTTGAATGGAATTTCTGCTATCACATGACCAATTGAAGTTCTTATGGCACATAATTGTGTTGGGCTTAAAGTGAGAATATGCATGCTTCATTGTTTTATATGAAGATGTTTGTGAATTTGTTTTTTCTTTGATTCCGTGCACACTGCTGGATATTGCAGGTTTATATTGTATATATGGGGAGGCAATGATGTTATGTTGAATGGCATTTCTGCTAGCACATGACCAATTGAAGTTCTTATAGCACAGAACTGTGCTGGGCTTAAAGTCAGAATATGCATGCTTCATTGTTTTATATGAAGATGTTTATGAATTTGTTTTTTCTTTGATTCCGTGCACAGTGCTGGATATTGCAGGCTTATGTTATATACATGGGGAGTAAAGTGCATGATGACCCAGAGATAACCTCACTCCAGAATCATGAGATTCTTGCTACTGTCCATGATGGCAGGTTGGTACCACAAATATTTCCTCTTTCAGATATGTTAACTTAATGCAAAGACCTCTAAATTTGAGGGAAGCTGTTAATATAGCATTTTTTAGAATATTTAGTATGAACTGTAAAATGGCTGCTATCTTGGTCATTGAACTGTAAAATATTTATTACACTCTACTCTACCTACAGCATGGAGAAAGCCAAGTTATCTATGGTTTACAGCTACCGACATGGATTTAGAGGTTTTGCGGCCCAAATATCAGATACCCAGGCAGCAGATATGGCCAGTAAGTGATTTGAATATCAAAACCATCAATTTTAGATCAGCTCGTTAAGAATTGATGAACTAAACCAGTTTTTACTCGATTTCTTCAACTAAGTGAATTCAACTTCTTTACTTAGAATAGCAACCTAACTGGTGACTTCTAACTATCTCCTTCCGAAGGAATCGATCTTCTAACTCCACCTTTGTAAGTTGAGGTTGCCCCAGTACCCCCTCATTATCAACTCTCGTTCGGGTCCTGCTCAGACTTAGATGGATTTGAGGCAGTTTCTTGTGGATCAAAGCTCTCCTCTCGCTTTCTGTTGGTTTCTTTGGTTTCAAATTTCCAATTATTCTAATTCTCAGGTGAGGGACTAATCTGATGGTTTTGTTGCTGATAGTTTGTAGGACACTATTGACTTCTAGATTGAAAATTTTCACGATACATGGTTTTGGCCTGTATTTATTCAGTGG
Source organism: Pinus tabuliformis (assembly GCA_031772625.1). Taxonomy (NCBI): domain Eukaryota; kingdom Viridiplantae; phylum Streptophyta; class Pinopsida; order Pinales; family Pinaceae; genus Pinus; species Pinus tabuliformis. Next base: position 1,889,211,398 of record CM062817.1, on the reverse strand, counting down.
AAAAAAAAGGAAACTATTAGGATTTTCAGTAGTATCTTTAAGTTATTTGTATAATGCATCAGTGCCTCAGTGATGTTATGTTGAATGACATTTCTGCTAGCACATGACCAATTGAAGTTCTTATGGCACAGAACTGTGTTGGGCTTAAAGTTAGAATATGCATGCTTCATTGTTAGTCACAGTGCCAACAACACCAACTCCAACGGACGTACATCCATCACCAGCAGACACACATAAAAAGCATCAATGGGCAATCAGGCATGAATTGAAAGACCCTCACGTCAGGCATGGATGAAGACTTCAAATAAATAAGGCCTTTTTATACTACATAATCATAAGAATAATCAACTACTCAATCAACAGAATCCACTTATGCGTCATCAACAGCTTAATCTATTGCTTCTTGTTAAGGCAAGTGATGCAACTTCTATTGGTTGTGGTGCAGTTCTGGAATCTGAACAGAGTACATTTAAACAGAATCCACTTATGCGTCATCAACAACTTAATCTATTGTTGCTTAAGGCATGTGATGCAACTTCTATTGGTTGTGGTGCATTTGGAAAAGACCTAAAGTTGAACTCGATGCACGGACTTGCTGCCTCGCAGCTTCCCTTGTTTATTAATGGTTGATACCCATGCTAAACTCACAGTAGACAACGCAATCATGGTGTAATTTTGTTGAAGAAACCATGCCTCCCTTGTTTTCCCATAGGTATATATACTTGATGTTTCCAACACGTGAAACAAGGCATTCTATAGAGTCAACTTATATTTCATTTTGCACTATGTAAAAACTATATAAACCAATGTGAAAAAGCATGTAGTAGATTTATCATCTCTATAATCATTTGAAGTTTATTAGATCAATGAGATACATAGCGTTAATGATTTTTTATTACTGAACTTCATCGTTGGTTAATATAAAGTGGTTGATGCTCGTGTTTTGTGACCATCTATGCATGATTTGATAATAGTGTTGTATTTTTCCCAGCAATGTGGCGTCGGTTGAGAGGACCCACAATTTAGTCCATGCTGCTATGTTTTCTTTACTTTGAAGTGTAGCATTAGTAGTTAGTGTTAGTTTGCAGTTCATTTTCGTATTATTTTCATGATTGGTGTGTTACATTCAATAGTGTTGGGTTGTGTTATATTCTTTCCACGACTAACCCACGTAGTTTAACGAGGGGTTAGAGGGGGGCGGTAGCCCCCCTTCGTTGCGCCGATTGCGTAGCGGGGGGGTCACAGGGGGGGCGGCAGCCCCCCTTGTCCGGGGGGTTTGAGGGGGGCGGGTAGCCCCCCTCTATGGGGTTCGGGGCAGTGCCCCGGGAAACTTTTTTTTGGACCCTATATTAGGTTGGGCGAACCTACCTATGGTTTTGTGCATGATTTGCGCACATGGTATTGGACGCGATGGTTTTTCGGTCCATGGTATTCGATGGTTTGGCATGTATAAATATGTATTGTAACATTGAAAGGAATATAATGAAAAATCAAGCTGGTAGTCCCGGTTTTGGGATCCAGGGAAAAATCTTTGTGCATATGTGTTTTATGGGTTATGCTCTCGCATTGTTTATTTTCTTTGTTTAAGAATTCGTATGCAGGTAATTTTCTATATAGGGTTAAAACCTACATTTGGTATCGGAGCTGTTTTGGCTTCAAGGGGACGCCTTTGTTGTTGAGGGGTTTCGCTCGGGCCTGTGGTAGACCCTGTTCAGTGGGAGATCTGCGAGATCGATTCTGGTGGTGAAAGAAGATGGGGAGCAGTGGAAAGATCGAGATTGAGAAGTTCAATGGTCAGAATTTTGAGTTTTGGAAACTCAAGATGGAGGATCTGTTGGTGGATAAAGATCAGTGGATCACGGTAGATCTAGGTACTAAACCATCGGGAGTGACCGATGAAGAATGGAAGAAGTTGGATCGGAAGGCAAAGAGCACAATACGATTGTGTGTCTCAGATTAAGTATTGTTGAATGTATCAGGGGAAGCTAGGGCGAAGGCTTTGTGGGTCAAGTTAGGGACTTTGTACCAATCTAAGTCTCTAGTGAATAAATTGTTCCTACGAAAAAAGTTGTATAACCTGAGGATGAAAGATGGAGACTCGATGACAGAGCATCTGAATGCGTTTAATACTGTGGTAAGTCAGTTATTATGTGTTGATATTAAAATTTCAGATGAAGATAAGTGCATCAGTCTATTGTGTTCTCTACCAGATTCATGGGATAGTCTGGTTATTGCAATAGGTAGCAATGCAACTGCTTTGCAGCTTGATGAAATAGTCTCAGCCTTGCTGACGGAGGAGATGAGACGGAAGAATATGGACAACCAGAATGGTGATGCCTTGTCTGTATGAGGACAGTCCCAGAACAGAAACAAAAATAAGTCATCGAGTGGGAGATCTAAATCTAGAGGGAGATCTAAATCTCCAGGAAAACCTACGAAGGTGGTGTGCTGGAAATGCGGAAAGGAAGGACACTTCAGAAGGGATTGTAAATCTAAAGCTCCTAATAAAGGAAAGGGATCTGATGATTCTCCTTCTCTAGAGGCGAAAACCACCTCAGATGAAGGTGGGGATGTGTACTTGGCTTCTTCAAGTACACATGTAGATCATGAGGCATGGTTCATTGACTCAGGTGCATCCTTTCACTTCACTGCCCATAGAGAGTGGTTCTACGAGTATGAGAAATACGATGGTGGTGATGTCTTCTTAGGAGATGATAGGAAGGCTAGAATCATTGGTCGGGGAAAAGTAAAGTTGAAGTTGCAAGGTGGAAGGGTTAGAACACTTCTGGGTGATCTACATATTCGTGCATTGGCCAGAAATCTGATTTCTGTAAGCAAGTTGGATGATGTAGGTGTAAAGACGGTGTTCGAGAAAGATACCTGCAAGATGGTTCGAGGAGAACTGATATTGATGCGGGGAGTTCGGATTGGAACTCTGTACAAACTGCAAGGTAGCACTGTTGTTGATGGGTGCAATAGTTCTATGGTTCCTGAAAATGGAGTGGAAAATCTAGTGCTCTCTGGAGAGAAGACCATGTTGTGGCATCAAAGGCTTGGACATATTGGAGAGAAGGGCCTTCGAATACTTCATGGTAAAGGTATGGTAGAAGGTATGAATGATAGCTCTCTGGATTTTTATTTCTGTGAAAATTGTGTTTATGGGAAGCAGAATCGAGTGAGTTTCCCCTCTGGTGGTAAGAGGACGAAACAAATATTAGAGCTTGTTCACAGTGATGTGTTTGGACCTGTGAAGGTTCCATCACTGGGTAAGTCTGTGTACTATGTATCATTCATAGATGACTTCTCAAGGAATACATGGATATATTTCCTTAAGAAGAAATCTGAAGTCTTTGACAGGTTTAAGAATTTAAGGCTCTGGTGGAAAATCAGACAGAGAAGAAGATAAAGGTGCTGAGGACAGATAATGGTGGAGAATTTTGCAGCAAGGAATTTGAAGAATTTTGTAAGAAGTGTGGTATAGCACGGCAGAAGACTACTCCATATACACCTCAGCAAAATGGAGTCGCAGAAAGAATGAACAAGACATTGATGGAAAGGGCAAGAAGCATGCTCAGTGGTGCCGAGTTAGGACATGAATTCTAGGCAGAGGCGGTGGATATTGCATGTTACCTGATCAACAGATCACCTTCATCAGCGTTGGAGGATAAGACTCCACAAGAACTATGGACTGGTAAGAAACCCTCTCTTTCACATCTGAGGGTGTTTGGATGTGATGCATATGTACATGTTCCAAAGGAGAAACGAACCAAGTTGGATAGTAAATCTGAAAAGTGCATATTTATTGGGTATAAGGATGGTTTAAAGGGTTATAAGCTTTGGAACCCAGTCACACGGAAGGTTTTGTACAGCCGAGCTGTGGTGTTCAGAGAGGTAAAAGATGTTATTCAAAATGAAGTCCAACCAAAGGAACCTGAGAAGATAAAGTTTGAGCCAAAGGAGGAAGAATCAGACTCTGCAGCAGAGGAGGAATCAGAAGATGAAGAGCCACTAACTCCGGCTATGAGAAGATCAGGTCGAGAAAGAAGGTAGCCAGAAAGGTATAGTCCATCTGCTTTCAGTTCAAATTTTTCTTTGTCTGTTACTGATGATGATCCCAGAACTGTGAAGCAAGCAGTGGATTCAGAGGATGGAAAACTCTGGAAAGAGGCCATGGTTGATGAAATGGCATCTTTGCACAAAAATGAGGCTTGGGATCTGGTAGAGTTGCCAGCTGGAAGGAAACCCATTGGCAGCAAATGGGTGTTCAAGAAGAAGACTAATGCGGAAGGAAAGGTGGAGAAATACAAAGCTCCGTTGGTAGCAAAAGGTTATTCCCAGGTGCCGGGAATTGATTTTGGTGATATTGTTTCTCCTGTTGCCAAGGTAGCTTCTATTAGATTACTTTTATCTGTTGCTGTTGCTTTTTATTTTGAGGTAGAACAGATGGATGTGAAGAGAACATTTCTTCACGGGGATTTGGAAGAGGAAATCTACATGAAGCAACCTGAAGTCTTTGTGGTGAAGGGTAAGAAAGAACTGGTATGCAAGTTAAATAAGTCTCTGTATGGGTTAAAACAGTCACCAAGGATGTGGTATCAGAAATTTGATACATTTATACGGGGACTTGGCTTCACCAGAAGCAAAGAAGATCATTGTGTGTATTTTAAATTAATTGGTGACCGTGTTATTTATCTGGTCTTGTATGTGGATGATATGTTGCTGGTTGGAAATGACAAAGAAATTATCCAGGATTTGAAGACCCAATTGTCCTCCAAATTTGACATGAAATATCTTGGTGCTACAAACTATATTTTGGGCATGGAAATTAAAAGATATCGGGCAAAGAGGAAGCTCTAGTTAAACTAGAGGAAGTATGTCGAGACAATACTGCAGAGGTTTAATATGCAGAATAGTAAACTGGTGAAGGTTCCTATTCATGTAGGTGTGAGGTTATCTGCTGAACAGTGTCCCAAGACACAAGAAGAGGAAGAGGACATGTCCCATGTTCCATATGCAAGTGCAGTCGGTAGCCTGATGTATGCAATGGTCTGTACTAGACCAGACATTGCACATGCAGTGGGAGTATTGAGCAGGTTTATGTCAAAACCTGGGAAGGAGCACTGGACAGTAGTGAAGCGGGTTTTCAGGTATTTGCGTGGCACTAGTGATTATGTTTTGTGCTACCAAGGAAGACCAGGATTGGACAGAGTGTTGGATATTCATTTTTTTGTTGATGCAGACTAGGCTGGAGATCTGGATCAGAGAAGATCTACAAGTGGGTATGTGTTTAACCTATTTGGAGGTGTAGTCAGTTGGATGAGTAAGAAACAATCTGTAGTGGCACTATCAACTACAAAGGCAGAATACATGGCAGCCACTCATGCAAGCAAGGAAGAAGTTTGGTTGCAGAGATTGTGTTCAAGTATGGGGTTAGTACAGGGAGCTATAAGAATAGACTGTGACAGCCAAAGTGAAATTTTCTTGGCAAAGAACCCTGCTTATCATTCAAAGACAAACCACATTGATGTTCAGTATCACTTTGTGAGGGATATGATAGAAGACAAAAAGGTGTTGCTGGTAAAGGTGGACACTTTGAAGAATACTACAGATGCATTGACAAAATCTGTGAGCTCTGAGAAGTTCTCTTGGTGTAGAGAAACAATGGATGTTTCAGGGCTAGAAAAATGACTAAGCTCTCCTCTGGCCCCTTGTGGAAAGAAAACAACAAGTGCGAGATTGTTGGGTTGTGTTATATTCTTTCCACGACTAACCCACGTAGTTTAACGGGGGGTTAGAGGGGGGCAGAAGCCCCCCTTCGTTGTGCCGATTGCGCAGCGGGGGGGTCACAGGGGGGGCGGCAGCCCCCCCTGTCCGGGGGGTTTGAGGGGGGCCCGGGGAAGCGCCCCTGAAAAAAAAATTTTGGACCCTATATTAGGTTGGGCGAACCTACCTATGGTTTTGTGCATGATTTTCGCACATGGTATTGGACGCGATGGTTTTTCGGTCCATGGTATTGGATGCTTCGGCATGTATAAATATGTATTGTAACATTGTAAGGAATATAATGAAAAATCAAGCTGGTAGTCCCAGTTTTGGGATCCAGGGAAAAATCTTTGTGCATATGTGTTTTATGGGTTATGCTCTCACATTGTTTATTTTCTTTGTTTAAGAATTCGTATGCAGGTAATTTTCTGTATAGGGTTAAAACCTACAAATAGTTCATTTACTATGTCTTCATTACTTATGCTATGTTGTGTCTCTCTCTTTTGCAAAGACGAGATCTCTCACTAAAGGACTAAGAAACACCTTGTAATTTTATGTTTTATTGCATGAACACTTTACCTAAGTATAATGATAGATTGCAACTTGTGTATTAAGAAAATTTGTGTTCTCAACTAAGTGATCAAATATTTACCATGAATTCTGTGAAGTGATTTGATTTATATTTCACTTTCACATGTGTGATTTCTTTTGACACTAGTTACAAAAGAATAAGTCTCATTGAAGTTGAGAACGATATTTGTTTAATAAATGAGAAATGAACACTTAGGAGTATTTCTTGAATCAAATATTGTCCTTTGTGCCCAACAAAAACTTCCTCTTCGTTTCCCATCCAACGAATGAGATTTTTGTAGCATTTCCTTCAAGTTATTTGGATTTCAAAGTATTATTCTTGTTCAACAGTATCAGATTAGAAGATAAAGAGTCTTTCCCATAGGTTATCTGGTCCATTAATGTTCTACACTCTACACATACAATGTTAGTATGTTGCAAGTTTACAACCCCCCTGATTGGTGATTCAATGTCAAGGATTTAAGTTAATTAATTGATTGACATGATTTTAATAGTTGTACGAAAGAATATGTGTGAGTTTATAAGGGGGTATGAACTCCCTCCCATATGGTACTAAAATGATCATTGAACCAAGAGAGAAAGTGAGTAGGTATAGGATTTTGATCTCCATTCTCTCAAAATCTCAAATGGAAGGTATTGTGATCGATGTAGGCATATCCAAAGGGTGATCTCACAATGAAATTTCAGTGAGGAAGGGGACAATGAAACTAAAAATTATGGTTATTCTAACCAGATTTTGGGTATAGATATTTAACAATGGAATAACTTACTCAAATGGTTCAAGAAATGGGCAGAAGTAATAAATGCCTCCTTAGAGTAACATGGCTGCAATAACAATTGAAACTCAGTGTCTCAATGCCTCAAGTAATTATCTTTTCTTTGTTGGATTTTTTCATTGGTTTTTTTTAAGTTTCTAGGTTGGAGTAAGGAGGGTTGGTAGTTCTCTAGTCCACAAGGGATAAGTGTGCTTCTTTAGTTATTTGGGAGGTTCTTTGAGTCTAAGGCTCTAATATATGGTGACGTAGTTGAGATCCGTACGCCCTGTTGAAGCCCCGA